>JAGFPH010002583.1:100683-140260 GCA_018207615.1 Philaenus spumarius | reverse complement strand
TTAAAATACTGCTAAATTTATTCTGAACCCATTTTGATATTTTAAATGAAGCAACAATATTTTTAAATTTTACAATACAATAACACTATTTATAGCTTCATTTTCTCTTTCATGGAAGTGTAGGAATAGTAAATAAATACAAGCTGTATTTGTATTCGAGGAGAGCGGATAAATAAATGTTTTCATTTTGTTCAAGAATGTTAGTCGGAATTGTAACCCTAATATTATTTTACCAACGCCTTGAAACAAAGTGTTTTAGGTAGTGTCCACTTGACCAAGTGCGTTATAAAACAAACGTTATATTCGCTTGTTATTGAAATAGTTGTTGTTTGTATATATATATATATTATAAGCTAAATTCCACTTAATCACCGACTCATCGCTGTATCTTAAGACAGAAAAAAACACATGTACTTGATAAAATTTTGCTTCTAAGCAGAATACAAATGCAAAGAGGAGAAGTCACATTTACTAATCTAAAGAACAACAAGGTCTAGAGAGTTGAAATTGTTTACAGTCGATCGTCTTACTCTTTAAAAGCTCACTTTATAATTATGAATTTGGTAAACAAAATTTGAAAATGTACCAAAACATAAGATTTAAAACTATAAGTGTCCAACAAAATGGCGACCAACCATGACCATCCTCCCCCCGCCAATACGGTACTTAAATTAGTCGTTTTTGATCTTTTTATTAGTTTAGAGGCCTATATGTTTTCAAAATCATTTGTAACTCCTCAATATGTTTCATGAAAAGTGTTTTTTATATATATATAAATTATTAAGAGAGATTGGAGAATTTATTTTGTAGTTTGATTGGTTTCTAAATTGGAAATCATTGTTACTATTCAGAAATCTAATCAATGATTTAAACTTTTTTGGTTAGGGTTTAAAAGTTGTAATGAGTCAATTAGTTATCAGTTCAAACGTGTTGCCCCGTAAAGTTTAGTGATTAATTCTCATCAATGTAATCACATTGGACTAATTTTTTTTTTTTTTTCAATAACTTTTAAAGTGTTGACTTAGAAAAAACAAAAACATGGTTATAAATATATAAACTGTGTTGGGTGATTAAGGCTTCAACCCAATAATCTTAACGGCATGGGCGTGCCGACGGGGGAGGGGGACGAGTGGGACCGGACCCCCTGAATTTTTTTAATAAATTGACAAAATTAAAAAATACATATTTTGGTAAGATATTAATAATAATTGGCATGTCCCATTTATTACCATTTTATTGGATTTCTGTTCAATTTCCACTCTAAGCGTGACTTAACTAATGTCAACAATGCAAGGAACAATCATTTTCCAAGGTAAAGTCGTATCGTTCGATTTCGAATTTGGCCAGGAATGAATAGATTCGAAGACCGAAGCAAGTAGTTTCCTCCTCCGCCAAATCCATAAATAGACTCGCCTAAACTTTCCAGCTCTTGGACCAGTCCACTCTGTAGAGCTAGTTCCGTGCGTCCTCCCCCGCTAGTCCAGTCTGTACCTGTAGAGCTGAGCTTGTGTCGTGCGCCGACAAGTAAAGTTTGCTCCATTAGAGACCGATTTTTCTAACGATATGAGTGATAATAAATGTAAAGCTCTTATCATAGTTCGCTCTTTAAGATGTTTAAAAAACAGACTGAGCCTGAGAAAGCTCCAGATGACACAGAAGAAGCGGGATCTGGATCTATGATTGTTTCTATACCGAACGAAGATATTGAAGTGCATAGAAAACCTGAAGACGATGGCGACGAAGGGTGTAACTTAAATGCCATTCATCCAAATAATATAGGATTATACACTAAAGGCGAGGTTAATATAAGATTAATTGCTGTGGATTCATGAATTATAGCTGATATTATAATGAAATAATAATACTTCTAGCTATAGCTAGCTATTTCTAGCCACCGCTTGTTTTTTCTTATCCTAGTTCACATAGGTAAGACGTTTTATCATTATCATATTTTTTTAACTACGGTACTGACGAACGACCTGAATAATTACATTATTTTACTCAGTTAAGTGTTGCAAATGTATATCAATCGGATTGATATACGTCAAATTGTCAATCGTAGTTTGTATTGTAGGTTTTTATTAACAGTGGTGTCATAGCAGGTTTACAAGTGCTGGAAGGCTTAAATTCCGGGGGGGGGGTCTGGGGATATTCCAATACTCCCCAGTAAATAGGGGGTCCGGGGTCCTAAATTTATAATAACAACTCAAGAAAATCTGTGTTTATTTTAGATGTAACAGAACACCACTCAATACCAACTCATTGGAGAAAGATAAAACATATTTGAAAAAAATATTTTTGACGTTTATACTTTTTTTTAGATTGATCGGTAGAATATTTCCGACGCAACGTTGTCACTACGCCCAGCTACACTCTTTCGTAAATCAGACTGCATTTTTATTTATAAAATGCATATTTGTAAAAAAATTTAGTATTTACTGGGCTCTCGCAAAACTATAAAGTATAAACTATATAATCTATAAATTTACCCATACAGCGGCAGAGGCAGTGCTGCATGGAAATAGATCTTGCATTATTGTACGAAGCTCTGTCGCGCATTGAATACAGAATGATTTGTGCAATTATTATATGTGAACCTGAAACAGGATTAGTTTAGTATTAATATCTAAACTTGTTTTATTGATATACTATAACATCACGTTATTTATGTATGTGTTTGTATTGTACGTTTACATAATGAGGAAGTGTAAATGTTTTTTGGTTATGTGTAACTATTTGTAAGTGTTTGTGTAATATGACGAAGGGAAACTTGAAAATGGCTGAATAGCCGAAACGGCATTCGTTTAAAAACGGAATATTGAAGACTGTAAGTCAGTAGATAGAATTTGTCATTTCTGGCACCTTTCTATACAAATGCGGCTAACACCGAAAACGTCAACCCCCATTAACCCCAATCAACCCCAATTAACCCCAATTAACCCAATTGACCCCAATTGACCCCAATCAACCCCAATCAACCCCAATTAACCCAATTGACCCCAATTGACCCCAATCAACCCCAATCAACCCCAATTAACCCCAATTACCCCTAATTAACCTCCCCAATTATCTCCGATTAAAAAGCAATTGCAATGCAAAACGCCGCACCAATCGACTTCAATCGACCTCAATCAACCCCAATCAACCCCAATTCACCCCAATTAACCTCAATTAACTCCAATTAATCCCACTTGACTGCAATTATGGCCGTAATTTAGACGATTTTTTCCCATTTAGCCCTATTAAAATCGTCAAAATTATACAGAGTATAGCATAAAATTTTCGTTCTTTCTAAAGCACGATTCGTAAAATTTACCTTTCGTTCTTTCTAAAGTACGATTCGTAAAATTTACCTTTCGTTCTTTCTAAAGTACGATTCGTAAAATTTGACTATACCTCGTCATCATATTTTTAGGTAGAACACATTTACCTCAAAAGTACGATTCGTAAAATTTAACCAAAATACCTTAGGAACTATCGTAAAATATAATTGTTACTTTTAAAAATTAAAAAAACAGAGTCTATAATAGATAATCTCTCTATAAAAATTGTCAAAATAATACATAGCATAGTATAAAATTTTCCTTTCGTTCTTTCAAAAGTACGATTCGTAAAATTTTACTTTCGTTCAAAATACCTTGTCATCATATTTTAAGAATCAGTAGAACACATTTACCTCAAAAGAACGATTCGTAAAATTTAACTTTCGTCCAAAATACCGTATCATCATCGTAAAATATAATTGTTACTTTTTAAAAATTAAAAAAAAACAGAACCTATAATAGATAATCTCTCTCGCAAGTAAGATTTCTTATTGACGCACATTGTTCAGTTATTTTCCAACCTTTTACTAACCTTTATTAACGTCAATAAGATTTCCTATTGACGCACGATTCTTCGAATTCACGGGTGATGTTTCTGGATCACCGTTAAAACTAATAGGATCAGTTATTTTTTTTAACCTTTACTGACGCAAATTAGATTTCATATTGGTGCACGTTGTTTCTTCGAATTCACGGGTTATGTATAAAAAGTTCTGGGTCAGCGATCGGACTGTCTATTTTCACGAAGGTGCCAGTATTACTTTAGCAGATGCTGGATTAAAGACGTTGAGTTATTATTTACAGTTATTGTATTGTTATTAGTTCTACTAGTACTTCAGCCATTCGTATCGCATTTATTATATAGTTAATTAATTTTTATTCGTTCTACTATTATTCAGCCATACGTATCGCATTTAGTTATTATTATATTTATACAAGTATTATTATTTATTCTACTAGTGCTTCAGAGTCTTACGTATAATATCATAACATCGATTTGTTCCATCGCATACATATAGTGCTGTTAGTCAATACAAGAGAAGTATCTCAACATCAATTACTTCTCTGCTTGTCCGCAAGGTGTTTCGGTGTTGTCTGCAGCGTGTTTCGGTGTTGTCTGCAAGGTGTTTTAGTGCTACGAAAGAAAAATCGTTTCGTCTGCAATACGAAATTTTTTTTAACAACAATATTTTTTGTGTACTGTTTCCATAATTTTAGTATTAATTTAAAATTTTTTGCTGAACCTTTACTATGGAACAGTTACAGAACATGTATTTCAAAGGACTTTTCCTTGTCGATGCGTACCTCATGGGTTATGATATTGTCCATTTTCACCTGGCATTGTGTGTCCGAAATATTGTTTTCGCCAACAGGGATACAAGATATATTGACACGTCGTTGCTCTACCATCCGGAAACGTTAAACAATTACAACCAAAGATCTCTTGGGAAATCCGAAGTTTGCGTTGCCGTTAAGCAGATGAGGGTATGCAAGTGTACTAAGAACCAATTACGGGAACAGTTTCTCATTAATAATTGCGAACGTATTCCGTGGAACTTAATCTCTATCATCCCTATAAACGTCTTGCGACAATGTAAGAGCAAGTTAAAAAATATACCACTAGACCCAACTAAGTACGATATCCAATTTGTGTTCATGTATTTATATAGTTTTAATTGGGATTGGGATCATGCTGTAAGCAATAATTTAGACTTTTTAACGAAATTTGAGGACAGATTGGATTTCAAACGGATTTCCAAACGGGCGGCTTTGTCGAAGGAAGTTATTTTCCTCTTCCTCCACAAATTAGATTTTAACATCTTGACATTTAAGCACGGAAACCTAGTGGATTATTTATTGGGTGATAGAGATTACGTGACTGCGGAAAATAGGGAACGCTTGTTGCGCAGAAGATATTAATTATTGTGTGAAACGCTTCCCGTGTTGTAAATTGTAACAGTTGATTAGTCGCGTTATGGTCTAATCGACCGATGTATGCGTATTGTACTTACAAAATTGAGTGCCTTCCCATACCTTCACAAACACTGTCTGCAATATTTTGTGTTTCTATTGTTCGAAACAATTATCTTTAACGCTGCCAAGTTGGATAGGACAATATTGTAACATTGAAATAAACATTCCTACCTTTTGTAATACAGTTCTAACAATATTTTTTTTTCTATTCGAAACATCAGTACATCTTCCGACAAAAACAATATTCTTATAATGCTTATGATAACAATAAATAATGATGTGAACGTTCCTATTGAAACATTTTATTCATTCTTTAACTTTTATACCACGAATTTATTGCTGTGCCTTACATCATTATTTATTGTTATCATAAGCGTTATAAGAATATTGTTTTGGCTGGATGTATTGTTGTGCCTTTGAATGTAATTATTATCACGTATTATATAAACCTATGTATAGTGTACTATATTTGTACCTAATGTATTATATAAAAGTGTACCATTATAGTTTCTGTGTGCCTATTGTAATTTACGCTGACTTCGAATGCTTATTAAAAGCAGTAAATGAAAGATTAACAAAATCGACATTGTAAACAATGAACACGAACCGATGAGTTTTTGTATGTACATAGTAGCTGATAAAAATGTTTTATCGAAAGAAATAATTGATAACTAACCTAAAGATCCTTTTTTATATATAGGGATAAAAGCTCCTGAAAAATGTATGACAACTTAATTGAAATAATGAATATAATTGGTAAAATAGTAAAAGATAAAAAACCTATGTTGCCTCTCACTCAAGAAGAAAAAAATAAATTTAAAAATTCTCTGCACTGTGAAATGTGTTATTGTAAGTTTACAGGATTTCACAGACCGGTTCGTGATCATTGTCATTTAACTGGTCGTTTTAGATCTGTCCTATGTAATAATTGCAATTTTAAAAGAGTAAATCAAAAATATGTTCCTGTTTTTATACACAATAGTTCAAATTATGATTCGCATTTCATAATTAAACAATTAGGTTGCGATTAACAGCGTATTAACATTATACCTAATAATGAAGAAAAGTATATATATCATTTGAAAAATCTACAAATAATGGATTGAGTTTAAGATTTGTAAATTTTTAAATACGAATTTAAATTCTCTTTCTAGTTATTTAATTCAAGATCAATTTCATCATGTAAAAATTTTTTTAATTATACCTTATCTTTCAAATGAAGAGGGGTTTACACTAGATTAGATATAAAACACTGTAGCAGTAAGACAAAAACTTGTTATAAATTGTTGTTGGCATTGTAATAAATACATTTAAAATGTACTGTCTTTTGATTTATTACCCTTTTGTTTTGTAATGGAGAATGGATTTAAATAATAAACACACAACACTCAATATCATATGATTATTTTTTTTATTGTAACTATATTATAGTACTTTACGGACAATACCAGACAAATTAGAATATTCTATAAGTCCATCCTGAATTATAAGACAATAAGCTGCAGTGCTTGCATCAATATTTTCACTTGTTTCGAGTTCCACACGGACATCCAAAGTTCCAGTTTTTAATGTTTAATTTTGTCTTGAACAGTCTATGACAAATAAAGGAATTTTGGCAAAAAATGTATTGCTGTCAACAGAAGGTTTGTTGTCACTACCTTTGTAATACGATGATTGAAATTTTGCGAACATATCATAAATAATTGCTTTATTTCCATAGGGATAATATTGAGAATTAAGATATAGTTTAACGTTTTGAATTTTACAAAAGTTAAAATGGCTAGAATTTTTATCAATAACATTTTTTCTATTTTTTTGAAATGCAATTATTACATAACGTGGCTTTTCAGTATTGGATGCTGTTTTTACTGTCCAAGTTATATTTTTAGTTTGTGGTAATGCTGGATATTCTTCAAGTTGCATACGACGAAATGGTACAGATATAGGTTGATCTTTGTCTGTTAATCGTAAGAGTGATAAGTTATAATCATCTGAAACTTTAATTAAGGTATTTTCCAAAAGATTTTATTAATACCTAGTTCGACCTTATTATCTGTTTGCGTTACAATTGCATTTACATTCGTTGAACTTCTTAACAGTATTAGTTCCTGTTTAACATTCATAATTATATGTTTATAATCTTCGGCGAATCCAAGAAATAATTTTAATGGAATACAAAATGAAAACGATTTTGTATTTTTCAATGGTAATGTATCCAAACTCCAACCGGCATTTTAGTAATATATTTGTTTCATCTTCACGACTTAAGTAAATTTTTTATTGTTGAAGTTATTCCAACATTTTTTATGCGATCTATTTCTGTACCACAAATTTCATCGAAAAGAAAAGCCATCGCATTGCTGATAAGTTGAATGCCTTCATCTTCTGTCCCATCATATTTTATTCCTTTAAACGATCCCTCTATATATATGTAACTTTTACTGGTATCGGGTTTTTCAAAATTTATTAATTTCGAACAATAGATTTTAGTTTTTAAAGTGTTATTATTTCCTTTAATATTCAATTCAACCGCTTTTTTATGCTTTTCATTAATAGATTCTTTAAAAAAATAAATTATATTTTTTATTTCATAAGATCTTCCTAGCAATTGAATAAAATTTTGTTCTCCGTATTAAAATTTATCGTTAACATCTGTTTCAATATTTGGTATTGTATTATACGCCATGAAATCAATTAATCCAATTTCATATTTTTGAGTAGATAAATCTATAGGAGGAAATATATCGCAAGATAATTGAGAACCTCTTCCGTTTAAGCATATCTGAAACATGAGTCAATACAAGGTGGTATACCTGAAAATTTGTCATATATTAATCCATTCTATAGACTTATTACCAGTGTTAGAACGTCCTATGACTTTTGCCTTTGTGAATGTTAAACCGAGTTTACGATAATAATTCAAAACACATGCTATGTTTAGTTTTTTTATGGGTTTAGAGTGTACAAACGTTGGAGCATTTCATTAGCGAACTACTAGTGGATTAATAGACCATTTTATTAAATTCAAAAGATTTAAATAACTTTAACAACAATAAAATATTATGGTCCCAACGTTCATGTTCAGTGACATTGTCTAAGAATAGATTGACAAAAACAACACACACGCAAGAGGAAAGTGGACAGTTCATACATATTATTGACGCAAGTCTGTAAAGAAATAAACGATATTTTCAAGGGACTTCTCCTAATCACGAGGTAAGACAAAATTTATTAATGCATTTAAACTTGCGTTTAAAGTTTTTTTCAGAAAAATAAATACCATCTTTTGTTATTTATAACTGGTAGAAAATGCTTATGTTCTTGAAAAATATTAACGATTTAGTTGGGTATCATATTCTTCAACCATTCAAATAAAGATATTTGACTAAATAAAGGAAACAGAATTCTGCCAGAAAATGCTTATGTTCCTGAAAAATATTAACGTTTTAGTTTTAACCATTCAGATAAAGATATTTGAGTAAATAAAGGGAATAGAATAACTCTCTGAGATAGATAATTTTAAAAAATATCGAAAAAGCAGGTCTGGTCAAAAGTAAGTCTCATTTAATAACAATATAATTCACTGAGAATTACTTATTTTAAATAATGTATTTAAGAGGATAAATTGCTATTTTATTTTATACTTTAATATTGTATAGTTATGTTCTAAATATATATATCAGAAAATGAAATAAATATTAAAATTTTGTTGTTGTTTGTTTCAATCATTTCACCTTTTACAATCCAATAATGTCTTTACGTTTATTCAAATTACGTCAAGTGTGTGAACAGATAGAAAATATAAGAATGACATAAAGATGAGTATATTTCTCACTATATGAAATAATTTATTAGGATTTAAATTAAAAACACATTTGTTCAAAAACATTTTTTTATTAATACTGAAATATTTTCGTACAATACCAGACAAAGGTGTATATTCTACAAGTCCATCTTGAAATATAAGGCAGTAAGCTGCTGTTTTTGCACCAATATTTTCACTTGCTTCGATCCCCACGCGTACATCCAAAGTTCCTGTTTTCATTTTGCCTTGAACAGTCTATAACAAATATCAGAGTTTTGGCGAGAAATGTATCCTTGTCGACAGAAGGTTTGTTGTCGCTATCGCCGTAATATGACGATTTAAATTTCATAAACATATCGTAAATAATTGCTTTATTCCTATTATAATTATCATAGGGATAGTATTGTGAATTCAGATATAATTTAACGTTTTGAATATTACAAAAATCAAAATGACTTGCATTTTTATTGCTAACATTTTTCCTGTTTGTTTGAAACGCAATTATTACGTAACGTGGTTTCTCTGTATTCGATGCTGTTTTCACTGTCCAAGTTATATTTTTAGTTTCCGATAACGCCGGATATTCTTGAAGTTGCATACGACGAAATGGAACAGATATAAAAAACAGTGATAGGTTATACTCATCCGAAACTCTAATGTAACGTATTTTCCAAAAGATTTTATTTATAACTAGATCCACCTTAGGACTTGTTTCCGTTGTTACAATTTCATTTACATTCGACGAACTTCTTAACAGTATTAACTCCTGTTTCACATTCATAATTATATGTTTATAATCTTTGGCGAATCCAAGTAGTAACTTTAATGGGATACAAAATGAATTTATTTTTATTTTTCAATGGCAATGTATCCAAACTCCAACCCGCGTTTAGTAATATATTCTTTTCGTCTTTGCGACTTGTTAGTAAATTTTTAATTGTCGATGTTATTTCTACATTTTTTATGCGATCAATTTCTGTACCACAGATTTCATAACGTATTTCATCGAAAAGAAAAGCCATAGCATTGCTGACAAGTTCCATTTTATCAGGTATACGTATTTCATCATTTACCCTGTATGTCGTTTGCGCATATGGTAGATGAGAATGGTATTCCAAATCGATAATAGTTTCATTGAAAATAAATTTTCATCTACTTGTAACATATTTTCGATTGACCATAAAACCTAAAGATTCTAGAAACTCTTGGTTGTTCCTGGTCAACTTTATAAAAGTGCGATTTTTGGAAAATAAATTGTTACTTCTGTTATTATTGAAAACTAATACCATACTTAAGTAACAGATTCACGTCTTAAATGAAGTCTCAGTGTAACAGATTCGTCTCTGAAGTTTATAAGTCGTATTGTATCGACTTTGTTAATTTTGACAGTATTTGAAGAAGTATGTCATGTATTAGGTTCCAATTTCTTCTTTTCAAATCCTAATAATGGACCAATGCTACCAGGTTTGTCGAATCTTATAAGTTTTGAACAGAAGATTCTAGTTTTCAAATTATTATTATTCCCTCGTATATCCAATACGACTGTTTTTCATATTTCATAGTCTATTTTAAGAAAGAAATTATATTTTCTAATTCATATGATCCTTCAGGGATTTTAATTAAAATTTTCTATAATGAAATATATCATTAACATTTTTTAAATATTTGGAATTGTATTATACGTCATGAGATCGATTAAACCAATTTCATATGTATGAGTAGATAAATCTATGGGCGGAAAAATATCGCAAGATAATTGTGAGCCTCTTCCGTTTAAGCATAACATGATTTCATCAGATGTTTCCTGTTAGAAACGCTAAACACAAATGACCGCAATTAATTGTATTAGTTTTCTGTTTAGTGGTGTAGTTATAATAAATTTTTACATTATTCGAAGACGATTTGAAATAATCTATTAGTTCCGGTGGAGGTTTTAAATTACCGAAACTATCAAAATAAGATATTTTCTCATTTATTTTACGATAGCATACCCAATGAGTTCCTTTTCCTTGAATACTATCTAAATTTACAATACCGTTTTCATTTTGTAAAATTTTATAAGGAAGGTTATCACGCATAAATATACCTCTGAAATTAGGTATTTTCAATTCAAAAACATATTTTTCTAAATCAGTATTTGATAACGCTCGATTAGGTAATTTTAATAATATATTTTTTTACTTCCTCCGCCTTTGTATGGTTTTAAATAGTAACCTGTACCACTTTTCTTTTTAATTGTACTGCTTTTCTTTTTAACTTTATCACTTTTCTTATCAATGCATTTCTCTTTCAAAAGACGAAATGCATTCAGAAGTGCTTTGCTGGTTTTACAAGCTCTCTTCTTTTTTCCCTCTTCTTTCTTAGTTTTATCGTATCGTTTCTTCTTGTTACTAGTTTTCCCGCCTCCTAATTTATTTTTCATTTTCATAATATTAGTTACCGCGTACGCAGCGGCTTTTTCTCCAAAACTGGCGTCTGATGATGTGACTCGTTGCCAAGCTTTATCAGCCAATTGATTGTCAGCAATAGCTCTATGATTTGAATCTGTATATTTTGAATATGCTATATCGTGATCCTTACAAGCTTGATCTAATTTATTAATACCTGGATCGTTTCTATTTAATCTTTGTTGTAACCGTGTACCTGGTCCACAATATTGATATCCTGGTATGTGTAATTCGACTGGTAATAAGTCTATAGCACGATTTAAAAATTTTCCAGGTAGAGTTGAAATAGTACTTATCAGCCCACCACCCCGATGTATACTGTGCGATTTGCTTCGCACAGCTTTCATTTTGAACTATTTGGTTTTTTATTTACATACAAAATATTACTCGTTAATAAAGGGTTATCCTTAGAATTTAGTAACTTACCTCTTCGATAGTAACTCTGTAGTACGATTTACAATTTTTTCAGGTAGAATTGAAATATAACTTATTAACCTACCACCTCGATGTATACTGTATGATTTGATTTCCAACACTTTCATTTTAAACTAATCGTACAAATCTTTACACCATTTTCCTCTCGCTATTATAGGTTTATCCTTAGAATGTTCAAGGTAATTCAAATAACTTAACGCTTCCGTATATTTTTTAGAATATAAATTTTATTGTTTATTTACTTGACAATTTCGTTATACACAATCAGTTTGGTTTGTTTTACATTTTTCCAAAACGCAACGACATAGTGTATTATAACGATGATTATAAGTACATTTCTTACAACTGAATAATTGATCCCATGTGAACCGAGTGCATATGTCTTCGCAACAGGTGAATCCTTCAAATTTAGTTTTATATAAAATTATCACCCGGATTTCTTTTTGAGCGGTTTTACAGTTACAATGACAAAAAGAGTAATAATTACACATTCTACACGCAATTCCATCGACTTCTGTTCCTTCTTCAGCAAAACATTGAAGATCACAACATCCGGGTTCTGAACTTTATTCACAGCTTCCGTTGTTATGTTTTTTACGTTTTCATACAACCAGCTAGTTTTGTTGGATTTACATTTTTCCAAAACGCAGCTGCATATATCCTTATGCCAACTACACCTCTTACAATTAAACAATTCATTCCACGTGAAACGAGTGCATATGTCTTCGCAACAGGTAAATTCTTCGAATTGAGTTTTATATAGTGCGATCTTCCAGATATGCTTTTGAGCGGTTATACATTTGCAATGACAAAAATATGAGTAATTACACACCCTACACGCAATACCGTCGACTACAACTCTTCTTCTGATAAAACACTTAAGTTCACAACAATAAAGCGGATTCGGAACTTTCTTTATAGCTTCCATTGTTTACTCTGATAACATTTGTATGTTTGATGCTCGGTTGTAATTAATGATCTTTGACATCTACACTCTCATCCATCGCAACACTAACTGATTATATCAATATGAATTCATCAAATCCAATTCTGTACCTTCCTTTATTTATAGGTAGGTCTTTGTCTATTATAAAACAACCGTTTTTACTTTTTGACCATGCAATCGAACATACTTCCTTAAACTTATCATATTTCATGTCTGTATTCAAGTGATCGTTATATACATGACGCAAATTTGTGTCATATTTTTTGAATAAAACTAAGAAATTTGCATTGTCACGTATTAATTGTTTTGGAATGTAACTGTAAGTTTGACAAAGATAGACTGAATCAATATCGTTATGACGGCTCATCACAAAATAATTTATAATATTATTCTAACGTTCACAAGCTACATCATCAAATATAATCATAGAATTAGGTTTCACTTCGTTCGGATGAAACACTTCATCATTTTCAGTAAATATAAAATATCCTATTTCAGATATTTTTCACCTTTTCTTATTAGAAGTTTCTTTAGAAGATAATCAAAACAATTAACTTCGATGCACAAATCAGACATTGAAATGTAAGAACAAATTGTTGATAGGCCTATAGAATATATTTGAAACAACGGTGAAAAAATGCATTTATCGCACCAGTTATCTTCACGCCAAAATATGGAGCTTAATATTCCATCGCCAGGTACCTAATCGTGTACAAATATAAAACCTGCATCATCTATATTAAAGTTTTCTTCTAGAACAAGTTTACTAAAACATTCTTCACATAAAAACTCTGATTGATTGCCATAAAAAATTTCCTTGTTACTACTTGAATTAGTTTATCTAGACCTAAATTATGATTCATTAATTTTATGAAATCTTTATGCGTTACATTTTCAAAATTAATGGATGAAAAATGAAAATCCTTTTCAATATCACACTTAATATTCATAGATACTTTTTGTAAATATTTTTCAAATAATTATGCACTGTCACTGGTATTTCAAGTTTACTAACATCATTTACATTTTCAAGTTGAGCACACACTTTTCTTGAACGCAAATTATATAAACGATTTGGTGGTGACATTGTCCACAGCCCTGTTACTTCTGTTTACAGCTCACTTTTTCCAGTGATATGGACATAGCGTCTAATCTAGTTACAAGTTTTTTAAAACGATCTAAAATCTCAATAAATGACGTTTTTGAACATTTTATTCCAAAAATGGAAAGATCAAAGGTTTTTGCTCTAATTAATTGATTAGAAAACTCGTCGAATTCGAAATAAGTTTCATTTTGAAAGAAATATAACAATCCATTTCTATATCTGAAACATGAGTCAATACAATATGGTATACCTGAAAATTTGTCATATATTAAACCATGATGTTTAACTTTAAATGAGCATTAATTAATTTCGGCGTAGTAAATTTTATTATAAAAAATAAACGTAGGACCATTGTATGTATTAACCACTCCATTAATAATAGCTGACTTTGGTATGTTTAAATCTACGCAACTTTTTGGATAATCTCTTATAAGATTTAATGAAGGAAATTCAATCATATATATTTGACAATCAATAAAAATAACTATTCCATCTGTAGGTCTTTGATAAACATGAGATATTCTTGAAAAATTTTGTGGGAGAAAAGGCAGCCAATCAGGTAAATACAAAACACTGTGATACACAGTTTCCTCTAACTTAACCCATTTCTCATGAAAAATGTATAAATGATTATGCACTATTAGAAAAGTGTTAATATTTTTTAGATTACATAAATTTGGTTCTGCAGATGTAACAATTGTAGGAAGAGTTGACATTATAGGTCGCAAAGTTGTTGTTGTTGTTGTTAAAACATGTGAACGGGGAGGCCAGTATAAGCTTTGTATACCTAATATATCATCTTATCCAAGATCAATTATTTTGTCATTGTAATAAGGAAACATGATAGCTTTACGATCATTTGAATGTTTTAAACCTAATGCGTGTCCAATTTCATGCACTAAAACATGTAATAAATTTGATTGATCAGACAAACAATCTCGTTCATATCTCTCTGAACACCAATTCTCTTCATTGTTCACATGTATTTCTACAGTCGATCCATCGGCAATCGGGAAAAAAGAATGTGCCAATACACCGCCTCTACCATCAAATGGATATGGACAATAGTATTGACTTAGTTTCTGATATTTATGTATAACATATTTGTTCGATATCAATATATCCGGACTATATATGCTATGTGTAAATGAAAGATCGGAATTAATTTCCCATATTTTAAACGCACGTTCAGTTATTTTTAATACATTAGAATTAGCATAAGAATAATGCCATTTGAGATGTGACTTTTCCATTTGATTGTAGAGCAGAAAAACCAGATACATCATCTCGTACACCGCAACGTCTGAAGTTCATTAAATTTAACGTTTCATTATTTAACTGACCATCTAAAGTTAAATTATAATACTCTTGAAAAATAAACAAAGCGTTGGAAAGTATTGTATCGTTGACTGCAGTCAACGTTTCATTGCTATTTTCCAAGAATCCAAAGATTTGAAGATACTGTAATGCTTCTAATGTATTATTATTCGTATACATTTTACTCTCCGTTAGCAATAATATTAGTAAAAAACTAACCGGGTACTTCATTATTAAGAAAACGTCTTAACTCTATCACTCTAACTTCACTACTGACTGTATCATTCACTGTAGTCAACGTTTCATTATTACTACCCCTTCAATTTTTCGGTTATGCATGCTGCAAAACAGCGGTGTATGACAGGTTTTTGTGTTAGGAATAATTGAAGTCGATTGGAATTAATTATTTCTGGTAACGTTTTTGGTGATAGCTGCATTTGTAGTGAAATATTGATTTTTACCCCTTCAATTTTTCGATTATACATTCCGCACAACAGCGGTGTATGGTAGGTTTGGGTTAGGAAGGATTGTGAAGTTGAATGGTTCAATAATTTCGGCGTAGTAAATTTTATTATAAAAAATAAATGTACGACCATTGAATGTATTAACCACTCCATTAATAATCGCTGTTTTTTGTATGTTTAAATCTGCGCAACTCTTTGGATAATCTCTACAAGATTTAATGAAGGAAATTCAATCATATATATTTGACAATCAATCAAAACAACTATTTCATCTGTAGGTCTTTGATAAACATGAGATATTCTTGAAAAATTTTGTGGGAGAAAAGGCAGCCAATCAGGTAAATACAAAACACTGTGGCAGATAGTTTCCTCTAACTTAACCAACCAAACCCATTTCTCATGAAAAATTTATAAATGATTATGCACTATTAGAAAAGTGTTAATATATTTTTTAAATTACATAAATTTGGTTCTGCAAGTGTTTATTTATTGAATAAAGACGAATATTTAACCAGTGTTCAAAATATAGTTTCACACGATTCGTAAAATTTTACTTTCGTTCAAAATACCTTGTCATCATATTTTAAGAATCGGTAGAACACATTTACCACAAAAGAACGATTCGTAAAATTTAACTTTCGTCTTGGGTTAGGAATAATTGAAGTCGATTGAAATGAATTAATTGTGGTAACGTTTTTGATGATAGCTGCATTTGTATTAAAATATTGATTTTTACCCCTTCAATTTTTCGGTTATGCACTCCACACAACAGCGGTGTAAGGTAGGTTTGGGTTAGGAATAATTTAAGTCGAATGGAATTAACGTTTTCGAAGATATTTGCATTTGTATTGAAATATTTATTTTTGTCCCTTCAATTTTTCGATTAGGTGTAGTAAAATTTTACGAATCGTATTTTTGAAAGAACGAAAGGTAAATTTTACGAATCGTACTTTTGAAAGAACAAAAGTTTAATTTTACGAATCGTACTTTAGAAAGAACGAAAGGTAAAATTTAACGAATCGTACTTTAGAAAGATCGACGATAGCTGCATTTGTATTGAAATATTGATTTTTGCCCCTTCAATTTTTCGGTTATGCACTCCGCCCCTCAATTAATCCCAATTAACCCCAATTAACCCCAATTGACCCCAATTGACCCCAATTAACCCCAATTAACCTCTAATTAACCTCTAATTAACCCCTAATTAACCCCCAATTAACCCCAATTACCCTTTCAACGGTTATGCACTCCGCACAACAGCAATGAGTATTATTTGAAATTGAAGGGGCTGACGTTTTCGGTGTTAGCCGCATTTGTATAGAAAGGTGCCAGAAATGACAAATTCTATCTACTTAAGTCCTACAAACCATAATTAGTATATCAATATTCGGAATGGCGACTAACAATATTGTTATAAGATATTAATAATTGATTTAGTGAAAATACTCACGATTATAAAAATATTATTAAATAAATATTTGTAATAAAGGTTGTACAGCCTACAGTTACAATAATAAAATAATTGCAAGTAAAATTTATCCAAAGCGGGTTTCTCCTAACAATATTCTTTTATTATTCGAGTTTTATAATTTGGATATAACTTTATTCAAAATTCTTCAAGGTATTTAATTAATACTACTCGGTGAACCATTAAATGAAAATATCGTTTAACAAATGATTCCGATGTATCTCAGCAGCGAAAGTTGAAAACTGTTCACTAGCTGACTCGATTAATAAAATCTATAAGTTAAATAATACTTGTATAATGGAACAGACTTTAAAAGACGTACATGATACTTGAAAGCTTTTTAACTGACATTGTTTTCTTCTTTAGTGTAAATAAAAGGAATATATTAACTAAACTAACAACAAAGTGTTGTTATGACTCTGCCTCACTGCAGTTTGTACTGATGTAAGTACACTATATGGCAAACATAAATTGTATTTACAAAATGAAGCTGAGTAAAATGTATACATAAGTACTAGGTGTTACAAGGCTGTATATTGCATTATGTAACGTTTTGTGAATTCTAAAGTGTGCATAATACATATAGATTCGTTCCCAGATGAAAACGTTCCCTGTTCTAGAAGAAATATTAGTAATCTTTCATTCAATTTGTATGTATAATTTTATGAGTAATGAAATGTATGTTAAATAATTGTTTAAAAATGTATTAATAAATTCCACAAAGAGAAAATACAATACAAATGTATTTATAAAATATACGTGGTTTAAATATTACCACAATGACAAATCTTAACCAATGACAGTAATTTTTGGGTGGAACAGTGTTAATATTTTAGGTTTTTCTTTGAAAACACATTATTCCGCTTAAATTAATTTATTTGTCAATTAAAGTTGTACCAAGCATTCACAACTTGCAAAATTCAACTAATCTGACGAAGAATAATCTAATAGCCAATAAATAACAGTAGTTGTTTTATCGTTTTAGTAAAATCAAATAAATAAATAAAGTTAAGTTGATCAGTGCTAATGGAAGTTAGTAATTCATTGTAATTTGGTTAGCAGAGATTGTAGAAAGAGAATAATCTACCACTGAACCACTTGATGATCAAATATAAATAGTTGTGAACCTTAGTGTAGCTTAATTTGTGAACCCTTGTTAAAATCATTGATATTTCTACCCCTAACAGTACAGTGATAATTAAGGAACCAGTAGTAGCAAAGCAAGCAGTGGCTCCCGGGCGATCAGCAGATCAGGCAGGTTGTAGTGGAGTGGAGGTAAAACAAAACACGCAATATTTATGACGTCACTTAGTTTTAAATTTATATTTTTGAAAGCGGCTATTCATATAGTGCATTTTCTTATTACTTAAATACTAGTTTAAAAAGTTTGAAACACTTTTTCTTGTAACCTATTTAGTTGATTGATTCCATTGGGCATTATTCAAAGAGCACAAATGCATTGTCTCACTTTCTACATTTTATGCAACTATTGATAACGGTTCTACTTTTATGAATAGTACCAGGAGACCGAGCTAAAGCTCGATTATAAGCAGGGCTATGATTTCAATAATAAATATTGGATTATTGAGTTTTGAGGTTAGGCCTATAACATTAAACAACTAAATAAAGGGTATATACAACATTAGGCTTACCTGTAATAAAAATACAGTTTAAAGGATTAACCATAATCTCAACGCTATGCCTCAGAAATAAGTCAGGCCTAAATTAAAGTTTAATATTTCAATATCGATTTAGGCCTAGGGCCTAGTTCGCTCACGTCAATAACTATTATTGCAAATATCCATGAACATCGTTTCGGTTAGGCCTATAACATTAAACAACTAAATAAAGGGTATGTTTATTTAGCAGAAGTATTCGTTGCCATGGTAACTATAAATAGATACAACATTAGGCTTACCTCTAATAAAATATACAGTCTAAAAGAAAGCAGATGATTATTGTAATGGCATTGAAAACATTTGCATCAGCTGTGCTTTTGTATTGTTTAAAATGGACAAATTTCACTTTTTAATTTAATAAAAAGACGTAGAAAACGAATTTTCCCAGACTGGTGACCATTTCCAATCGATTTCTCGTGGCCAAAAGCTTCATATAAAATCAAAAAATGAAAAATCCTTAGACGGAGATTCCAGATCCATTTAGCAGACAAACAATTATCTCTCGCTTTAGAAGATAAGATTTTGTAGTATAGTATTAGAAACAGTATAGTATTAAATTAAATATAGTACACTATTAAAAACATAGGCTGTTGGTTTTGTATCAAAATCATTTAAATTCGTTTGAACATTCAAATTTAAGCAATTAACTTCAGTCATGTAGTAAAATTACCACTCAATTGACAGAAAAATTAGTAAATATTATGTACAATTTCTCAATATCCCGTTATAGGAAACCCCGAATTTCTGTGCTGCAACTATTTGGAAATTATTGACAGTGTCAATAAGGCTATATCAGATCCCGCTTCCTATAATTTTAACTAGCGTGCTTTTAATAATAAAGTTTGTATAAGTTACCTTTAATTGCCTAGGAAAAGTAACAAATAGAATATAATGGTAGAACAGAGATTGTTTGAGTACAGACATGGAAAGCCAGAATGCAGTTTAATATATCTTCTTTAAAAAAATAAACTGAAATTTTTGTCCGATATTTAAATTTTATAAATAATATTAGCTATACTCGAATTTCTTTACATGTAGACTACGTTCCTTCAATTTGCGTGCGTCAATATATTCACATTTTAATATTATTTTCTTACACAAGAAGAATTTTCAAAACCGTTTCTTAGCTAGCATATAAGACCTTAGCGGAAGCTGTTTGAAAAGTTTTATTGCAATCCTATCAGTGAATTTAGAGAACCGTGAAGAGTCGGCGAGTGGTAATTGGTTTATATAAATACAGATATAGGTAGGCTAAAATTCTAAAGATTTATATATTTATCTCATAATAAAATATTAATAAACTAATTATTGGCAATTAATTAATTAATTGATGGAATTATCAATGTTTTACTTTTTATAACTAAACTATTAAATATCAACTAATTGTTTAACATACTTTATGTAATATCTTATTTTCTTCTTTTCTTCTTTTTTCATTATATCTTCGTGTAGTAACAATTTATTTATAAATTAAACACTGTAAACAGACAATTCAAATATGGAACACAAAGTTTCATCCTGTATCAAGTCATTTCAGGCGTTTCCATCTAGCTAGGATATTTTTTAGTCGCTTATTAAAATCCTTAAATATTATACCTTAGCTCTTACTGTAAAGTGGAACTTTGTATTTAATTTAAATATTTACTTGTTGGTAACAGATAATAATTACATTTTTGTTTCATTTATTAACTGTAATTTTGTTTTGTTTCAACTTAGAGTTTACAGAAGGATTAGTAATTACAAAATATGTGTTCTAACGTATTAGGCCTCATTCACACAAGAACCACCAAAGCCATAATTGAGCTATATCATTCACAAATACGATCAAATCTTAATTATAATAAAAAGTGCAATAATATACTTTCGCGAAAAGGTTAAATCCCAGATGTTTATCTCTTCTAATAATTTAAATATCAGGTTTTGTTGGATGTGGCATTGTAACCGTTTATTGGTCACAGCTGTTACGTTAAGAGTTTATTAATCCTCAACTTTTAACTGAACCTTTATAAAACAACTTTTATAAAGTCAACCTTACTCAAGCAAATTTAAGCTTGTGTTGGACCACTCACGGGTGTTATAAAAACTTCACCAAGAACCATTTCAGCTCGACAATGGCAGAATATTTGATGTACCTCTACATCAATATTTAGTAGTAGTGCTATGTAGTAAATACATAAATAATATACTTAATAAGTAACTTACGTGTTACATCATTTTATATTTACAATAGTTTAAAAAATGTATTATTAAATTCAGAAGTTGTTATTCTTAATTCCAAGAAGTGTAGGTCGTTTGTTGAACTGGATAAAGGTAAATTTATCAGAGTCTGCTTGTGGCATTACCACGAAGTCTAATCAGTTTGAATTGATATTGCATTAAACACAAACTATATTGAATTGAAATATATCTAACTGAACAGAGTCTCATACGGTTTAATTAGTTTTATGAATTTATAGAGCACAACTAGTGATACGTATGAAATAGTTAAATCAATAAACTACTGGGAATGTTTATAGTGATTAACTTGTATTCGATTTCGGGACTTGATATATTACATGAAAAACTTTCATTTTCGAGTAAATGTCGCCGTGGGGTCTAGCTAACATTTTATATTATAACTAGGGGAGACCCCTGCGAGCTCCGCACGCCAACACCCAATCTAACCTTCTAAAAACATATGTTATGTTTTATTTATAATAAGACTAATAATAACCTCAAAACTAAGATATTCAAATTAAATTATTTCTTATATTTTATAACAGTAGTTGTAATAATGGTTAAAAGAACCAGCAAGGCTCATGTCTACACTTTAAAACCCTAACCTAAAAGCTAAAAATACAAAAATAATTGCTTCAAATTTTTAAATCAGCTGTTAATGGAAATATTGGAGCAAACAGCTATATTATCTGTTATTTTATTCAATTGGTTGCTATGGTAATAAATGTTAGTACATGTGTTGGTTTATCCTTCTAGGCCTAACTTAAGAATTTTTTCCGAATAAATTTACAAATATTGAAATAAAAAAATATCGAAATGAATTAAAGCCTATGCTACTCAGGGATAGTGTATCTTTTTATTAGTAAATCTATTTTTTCAATCGGTTCAGTAGTTCCAGAGATTACCCCCTACATACAAACAAACAAACTTTACCTCTTTATAATATTAGTATAGATATAGATAATCTGTATCGGCTTATTTGTGCTCCGTGCGTTGTGCGTGTAATTTAGGCTAATGTGTGTAAAGCTTTAATTTGTAGTTTTTTGGCACGCATTAAATACGTGCAAAAATAATGTTTTGTATTTTTTCAGACTTTAAAATATCTGTAAAATAGGCGAATCGATAGTCAACAGCTAAACTGAGAAGCATTTATCTGAAATAAAGATATGTGTATAATGCTTATAGGTATGAAGTTAATGTGATTTGCTTTACGTAAAAGATTAATTTAAAAGAATGATTTTGCTTATTCGAACAGTATAAAAGAACGATGTTAGTAAAGACTCCTAATAAAATAAAAACGCAATACTTATGATATTTCAAAATCAATATATTCACTTATAAATATTAGATAGGTTACCTACGTTGTACCATTACATGAGTGTTTTACAAACACTCGACTGCGGCAGAAACAACAACTTTCCATTTTGTAGGTTTACCAGCGACAAATACATTTGCGTATATTGACATGCTAAAATATTATGTTTAGTTTTATAAAAATTAAATAAACTTATTTTAAAATAAAATTGAATCTATATCTTTTGTATTGTTTATCCACTTTAATACTAAGCATGATGTTAAATGGATTTTCACTATAGCTGTTAATAGTTTATGCCATTATTGATTTGTTTGTAATTGGAAATCAAAGTTGGGATATATATTGTTTTTAGTATTGGTGCTATGAAAACTGACACATAGCTAGTATTAATCAACGGTTCAATTACTTTTAATACAAACTACAATACAATACCAAGAATCAAGATAAGGTATGAGTAATATAAAGGTTCCAAGCCAATTATTGCGAAATTATTATATTTATACTATAGACTGAAGGAACTACAGTTTAAGGAAAAGCTACACACACAATATATTTAGTAGATTCCTGATTTATGTTATTCTTCCCAACCATGATTTGGCCAATGACGGCATTTACACGTCATCTTAACATGACATAATATATACTTACATGATTTTACAATTTGCAGATTTTCATGTTCTTGTCAAGTGCAAATCGTATTATTTTATAGCACTTAACTACTGCAAAGCTATTACATGTACATTTCTAAAACAACTTAATACTTGTAGTTAGATTATTCTTGACAAAAAAAAACATAATATAATTACGTATTATATTCTTTGTGAAATGGATTCACCAATTCAATGTCACATTATTTTCTTTAAAATGATGTAAACTAATGATAGTGAACCTAAAGAAGTAATCCTGAAAGATGAATTCATAAAACTCACGAATTATATAAATATTACAAATATTGTTGGAATAGGAATAAACAAAAATTATAAAACATTATTATAATCTAAATATAATATTTAAAACATATACTTTTCTAAGAATATAATGTCTAAACTGTTTGAACAATACCAGACCTGCGACTGCACTTGTTTATCTTAAAATATATTACGGCAATACCAAGCTGTCTGTGAACAGATTTATGATTGCTTCCGTGTTAACAGTAAATTTCAAACTCAATCTGAATCCACAATGGATTCAGAGTACACAGCTCTGTAATTATACATTTTGAACTGCCCTATAATTTGAACCGTACTTTCATCAAATCTTTGTGTGATTTTTTTATATTTTTTTTATTTTTATGTGTATCCTTATTAAACTTTTAGTACTGTATCCTGATTTAAATAAATAATTTTTCAAAATGCTAATGCTAACTGTTAGTTACATGACGGAAATGTTAGGTTTAAATTATATTAGAAGACAAAAATTTTGCACAAAAAATTACATATTTTATTTGTAAGTAAATTTACGTAAACATTTTTATAAACAATTCCATATTTAAGTCAAACAATAACAAAGTCTAGTGTGTTAAGTGAATATGAAGTTTATCCAAAATAAGAAATCATGTAAATGATTCGAGAAATGTAAAGATTCTAGAACTATCATTAAATATTAAAATACCATAATTTAAACAAATACAGATATTTCATTCATATTTATTTTTTTTACAAAAGATAATTAAAGTCCTCACAAGTTAATTACATAAAATCCCGCATTCGATTTTGAATAAACTTTAACTAAGTAAACTAATTCAAACGTCTTAAACTTACATGTAGATACAAACATACCTGGAAAGAATTTCTAACTAAACTTATAGCCCAGTCTGTATAGGTTACAACTACCAGTAATTTGCAGTATTTGCTGATTTTTTTTATAAGTACCTTAAAGTATGTAGATTAACATAAAAAAAGTTTACCAGTCTATCGATTTCCCAAAGTTGAAAAAAATCGATTATCATTTTTTTTTTCGATTATCCTTAATATTTCGAGCTGGGATGAAGATAGAGAAAAATAAAAAATACCACCGTGTAGGGGAGGTATTTTTCAACAAAAAAGCACAAACGTATTTATTTCGTCCGAGCAATGGTTTGTCTGGAAAACATTAGATAATGCAGGAATGTATTTTGCAGCAGGGGAAATCACTAAAAGGGGACATCTTATTCATGTATGAAGCGTTGGCTCATTCTAAATTTGCCGAATTTTAATATATCGAATTGAAACTTGACGTAGGAGTTAAAATATATATTTTAAACATTTATGCTGAGTCTCAGTTTCTTATCTTGAAAATGACCCGATCTAGGAGTCGATTTCGATTATCGATTTTAGGAGTACCGGACCCACCAATTCATTTTAAACAGCTCCAGTTTAGAAACTTTTTAAAATATCAACCTGAAAGTTTTTTTACAAGTTAAATATACAGATTCAAACAAGATCAAGGAGTATAAACCTGTTTTATTATTTACTTTTCAAAGCACAAGTAACTTAAAAGTAAAAATTTTTCATCGAAACGCTTTAGTTAATCGGCTGCAGATTAGTCAATTTTTTAAATATAGTTTTTAAAATAAGTATACCAAAAACAATTGTGTTTTTAACTTATGTACCAATTTTTAAATCGATATGTTCAAAAATGTCGAAAATGGAGTCGTTGAATCCAAAGGTGTTATAGTTAAAACGAGATAGGTAAAACAGAAGACTATTTTCAAGCTCCTCGTTTTTAAAAATAGCATTACAAAAATCGTTCATACTTACTAAGAATATTTATACTGGTGTACTCAACATGTAAAACAAATTTAATGTTGATATTCCAAAAATTGACGAAACTGGAATAGATTGAAATTAGTTCGTGGGTCCGGTACTCCTAATATCGAAATCGACTCCTAGATCGGGTCATTTTCAAGATAACAAACTGAGACTCAGCATAAATATTTAAAATATATATTTTAACTCCAACGTCAAGTTTCAATTCGATATATTAAAATTCGGCCAATTTAGAATGAGCCAACGCTTCATACATGAATAACATATCCCCTTTTAGTGATTTCCCCTGCTGCAAAATACATACCTGCATTATCTTATTTTTTTCCAGACAAACCATTACTCGGACGAAATAAATACATATGAGCTTTTTTGTTAAAAATACCTCTCTACACGATGGTATTTTTTATTTTTCTCTATCTTCATCCCAGCTCGAAATATTAAGGATAATCGAAAAAAAATTATAATCGATTTTTTTTCGACTTTGGGAAATCGATAGACTGGTAAACTTTTTTGTATGTTCATCTACATACTTATATGTACTTATAAAAAAAATCAGCCGTATTGTAAATTATTGGAACTTTTGGTCTAAATTTACCCCTACCGACTGGTCTAATATATTACTTTACAGATAGAAACTGGTAAGGTGAATAGTCATTGTTAGAACGTAGTATAGGTTGCATCCAAATTATGTATTTAATGGAGGCCATCGTGTTCCTCTTGACGATGATGTCCAACAACAACACAACAAATCAACATACAAAAATACCCCTGATACGTATGATAGGTGCAACGACCACATAAGACCAATAGATGGAGCATAGCTAGTCGGCCGGTGAAGCCGAGCTGTCCGCCTGACCCAGACAAGATGGCGGCGGATAGGCATGACTCATCCTAGACGCGAGCGTCAACGCCAGTAGCTCTAGCCTTTGCTATTGTCATTCGCACAGGGAATGTTTGTGAAATAGAATTGTACAAATTATTTAATGTTTGTAATCCAAATTCAACAATCAAACTTGTTTGTATTCACTAATAATAGTAGCACTTCTGTAAGATTATCATTATATTTCGAACCTTAAAAATAGTATAAATATTTGTATATTAGTAGCCTATGTTTCACTTTCAAACTTCATTGTAATCACCAATAAAAAGAACTATATTATCAAATTTTGAACACAATGAAAATTAAAATCTTTTCATATTATCAAAACTATGTGATTTGATTCTATCAAATATTATATTCTTTGCTCGATTAGTGTTCACATACTATAGATTTTCAACTTTTACTACTTTACATTGTAAAAATAAACTTTTAAAACATATTTTTTCATTGTCTTTATGTCCTATACTTTTTCAATATAACATTTATATACGACAATTTCAGGTAATGTAAGAAAAGATTTTATTTTCAAAGTATTTTCGGATCTCTACCCACTTAGTTTTAATATTATGTCAATAGATACTAAACAATTTGTATTAAATAATGCCAGGCTTAATTAATGCTTTTCAGTACAATCAATATTTCTAGTCCACTAATTAAAAATGTATGACAATATCTAAAATTAAAAAAATTAATTGAGACGCCATAAAATATTAAACGGTATTTCAGGAATGAAACCTTTCCCGTTAAAGTACCAGACATTAACAAAAACTAAAATTTGTTTATTGATGTAGTATTAGTAATATACTAGTTATCACAAAAATGTCATTACAGTACTTGTTAATACAAATATACATGCAGTATCTACAACGAATTTGCCATACCAACACTTGCAGGTCGATGGGCGGAACGCTCTTTCCGCCGCGGCAAAACTTTTTAACTTTAACTGAGTTATCTACGAAACTAAAGGAGCAAATTAAAAAAAATAGGATTAGTAAAATTCAGTTCTAAGGCTACAATTTCGACCGTTTTTTAACGTACCTGACCAAAAAATAAAAAAAGTAGTAGCAATCGAACTTTTTTATGTCATAATTAAAAATTTATATAAAAAGTTAAAGTTATTTTTGTGTTAAAAAGGCTAAAGTAGTGTTATTTGATTTTTAATTCCTTTCATTAGCACCCACAACTTTTCAACTTTACACTTGCGAAGTTTCAAAATTTTAACTTTACTCTAAGTATGTTAAATCACAGGTTGAGTGAAACGAGAGCATTGGCATAATTCAAAGTTGAGAGCGCAGTTTATGTCTTTCTGACCCAGACAAGATGGCCGACCTGGCTTCACCCGCTATAGTGTTAGCTTTATAGGCATGCTCCATCTATTGGTCTTATGTGGTCGTTGGATGGGTGTACACTACAAGATAGTTTAATAAATTTAACAACACAAAGGTTTCAGGTCCTTTATGGATCCAAATTATTACTCTAAAGCTGGAGATAAGTGGTAGTTGTAATGGAGTAAGGTGAGGTAATACTGCATACAACTTACTATAAAATATAATAAAATCTCGATTTTATTCCAGCGAATATACTTTTTAACATTTTCAAAATGTCAAATCGTTTACGTTACAGTTGAAATAATGGTTAGTAGTGAACTAGAATATCACGTTTAATGGCACAATTTAATTATAATGGCAGACTCTAAATAGCTGCAATTACTTTAAATGTATGAAATGTGTTTTAATTATTTTAATTCAAATTGATGCCATCTCTATTTCAAGATAGGTGAATTACTGCAGTAAATTTTTAAAAGTGTTTTAAATGAAAACCCAAGTTTCAGTGCCTACCATTGAATTCGTCTCCATGGAAATGAATAGGATTACATTACCCCTCTTGGTATAATGCTCCACAATTAAATACCTTGTTTTATAATACTATAATTTATCTCAGAAGTTTAAAGTGCTTTTTACAATAAACAGGGCTGAAACTTATTTTTGTTTGGACTTTTTTTACAAAACTGGAAACATAAATATTAAAATCAATATTTGTGTATATTTTTACAAACAAGGGAAGACCCCCACGCCAACACCCAATAGAACCTACTAAAAACAAATTTTATGTTTTATTTATAATAAAGTTGTACTGCACGATTAATAATAACCTCAAAACTAAGATGATAAATGTTCAAATCAAATTATTTCTTATATTTGATAACAGCAGTTACAATAATGGTTAAAAGAAACAGCAAGGCTCAGGTCTACACTTTAAAACCCCCAACCTAAAAGCTAGAAATACAAAAATAATTGCTTCAAATTTTGAAATCAGCTGTTAATGGAAATATTGGAACAAACAGCAGCTATATTATTTGTTATTTTATTAAATTGGTTGCTATGGTAATAAATGTAAATACATGTGTTGGTTTATCATTCTAGGCCTAACCTAAGAATTTTTTCCGACTAAATTTACAAATATTGAAATAAAAAAAGGTTTTTTATTGAAATGAATTATAGCCTATGTTACTCAGGGAAAGTGTAGTTTTTTATTAGTAACTTCCAAAAATCACAGTTATAAGGTTTCTCTTCCATGTGTGTGTCAACTTGTATCTTTTATATGTTAATAAGTAGCAGATTTAATTTAAATATATAACTTACATTTTACAGAACAGCTGTTTTATGTTTTTAATTTATTTATTTAATACCAAATGTTTTAATGTAAACAAAGCAGACGTTTTTAAATTTTTATGTATTCCTTATGGGGATTTTTTGTTTTTCGGGGAGCTCAAAAACCCCTTAGTTTTTAATTTTAGAAAAAAACTTATATTTTTCCCTCGTTCCTTGAATCGATACCTTTAATTTGATCATCCATAATTTGATCCCATCATCCTCAGATTTACCAAATTCCCACAATTTCGAATCTAAAATTTCGCTTACATAATTATATATAAGGATGTAGCCTATTTAAAATATTTTACCGCCCACCCCATGTTAAACGTCCCTATCCCGAGCGGCGTGTAAAGTTCTTGTTTACAAGCTGCATGATATGTAATAGAAGCTCCATGATATGTAATAATGCATGTTATTTCATTACAACCCGCTACTAGTTCGAGAAGTGGTCGCAAGAGCGCTAGTAGTCAGCGTCAGCTGTTTAATTTGAAACAATCAATTTTGCCATAACTGAGTTGTTGTTTTCGTACAAACGTAACCTCAGTTTATTGTTTTAATATAACGGCCTATTATAGTTGATGAAAATGAGTGAATCTGAAGAAAGTCTACCTTCAGACATAGAAGAAAGTGCTAATAAAGCTGTAGGTAATGTAATACCACTTAAGTCAAAACTAAGATACGAAGAAACGTACATTAAGTATCAAAATTGGTGCCAAACGAAGGGAGTAAAAAGTCTAACAAACGAAAAGGTCCTCTTAGCCTACTTTAGCCATTTGTCTGAAACATACAGTGCAGCCAAAACCAAACCGTGAAAGAGCCTACAAGTTTGAAAAACACAACAACAAACATCGAGGTTGTAACAGAAATGGCACCATACTCTTCAGGAGTATACTTTGCAAACTGTTCTAACTGTGTTTTCAACATATATAGCAAGTAAATTCGTGTAATTTGTTGTAATATTTGCCATTTCATAAAATAATAAATGTGTATTTAGTTGTAATGTCTCATTGTTATTTATATGCCTCGTTGTAAGAGGGGGGTGCTGACTTAGGGGGGGGGGGGGAAAGTTGTGTACGTACCTAAAGCTGTAAGCGCCATGACAGCCTTGGGCTTTAACGCACTCGTGCTACGCACTCGTGCCCTCAAACTTCGCCCTTGGCTTGTAATTAGCGCTCTTACAGCTTAAGGTACGTAAATAACTATTAAAAGTTCATTTGAAATGGTTGTTGTGATATCAAAATGATGTTTTTAAATAGCAAATACAGTATACTAATTTGAAGTATAACTTATTACAAAATATTTCAAATAAGAAAAATACCATTATATTTAAAAAGTTATTACAATTGAGAAAGGCTTTCTTTGTTACAAACTCACATGATATTGCTCACGTTTTTAAAAAAAAATTCTTTTGATTTACGTATAATTTAAACTACAAATTTACTCAGTTTAAAAAATGCACTAAGTAATTTGCTTCTTGGTATAGAAACAGTCGCAACCGAGGATGTCATTATACCCTTCAACAGATAGCAATTTTATCTACCTTTCTCGTTAATATTATTTGTTATCCAAATTGAGTGCCTTTTATTTGTTGATCCTATCAGCAATATACAGGTAAGACCGATTTGAACTAATACGTTTCCGTTTGGCACGTCAAATTTATTTATTTTTATTTTTAATATCCCAGTATGTGTATATGTACAATATGTTTCTTTATACATTTATGTATGGAGTATTATTTAATGTATGTTACTTCCTCATTTATAATATTACTAGCTGACCCGTACGACGTTACCCGTAGTGGTTGGTATTTTCAGTCTTGTTAACGTAATTGTAGCCTATTCTTTTTAAGTGTTCAGTCAGTGAGTGGTATTTGGCTTTTATATATATGGATCTTAAATAATAAAAGCACTATTTTCATAATAATATAAGATCTGAAATTATGATTTTAGTAACTTTGATCCCCCCAAACCCCTCCTAAAATTTCGAAATTTTTCATACCCTTTCTTAGTGAGCACCTATGGCCCTAGAGGAAGGTACATACCAAATCTCATTTCAATCCGTTCTGTAGTTTTTGAGAAATCGTGATGAGTGAGTGAGTGAAGGGTATTTCGCCTTATATATATAGATATGAGGATATACTTAGACCCAATATATATGTACATTTGCCAGGTACAGAAGTGTAATGTAAAAGTTATTTGCTTTTATCGAAATATGTTGTGTTATATTATTTCATGGTTTATTAATAAAATATGGTGTTTTCCTCCACATAGTGTATAAGTTAATTCTAATAATAAAAATACTATTATCAAGTTTGATAATCACACTTTTATCTTTAAGTACATAGGTAATTCATGACATTTGCAACTCATTAATTCACAGTCTCACATTATAACAATCTATTTTTTGTATGTTTTGCTAAACTGTATATACTCATTGTATTACATCATATTTCTTTCTATTTTATTATAATTATTCAGATCAGATAACTAACACCTATAATTGTATAAGTGTTACAAAATGTAAATTCTGTAAGTTGTATGTTTTTTACAAAAAAAAAATGTTGTCTGGAATTTGTCTAACAAGACTTATATGACCTGGTGTCAATAGGAATAGTAATCAAAAGGTTTACTAAACAGTAGAGGTATAATTTTAATACATATATATCAGTATTGACATGTTGTTTTTGTAATGTTACTTGTACCTAACCTTTAATATATTTACCATAAAAAAGTATGTAGGCACAAGTTATAATTTCTTTGTTGACGGTACATAAAATGTAGTATTTTTTCTATAGTAACTGGTTAAAACGAAAATCTGTTTAGTGTTCAGAGACTTTAAAAGTTAGCGTTAAATAAATTGTATTGTTTTAAATCTTAATAGAAATTGGTGTTAGTGATAAAAGTAAATTAACATCAAAATAATAACTAAACAAAGCAGAACACCGATTAGAAAATTGAGTTTGAAGAACACTTAAATGATGACCTGTAAATGCAAAGGAATTATAGAATCCACTGAAAGTTTCTACGGATTGAAACCACAAGACTTCATTTTGAACTCAGTGTGTATTACAAGCAGTAGGTTCGTTTCACTATTTATAAACTAGCACATTTACAACTTACATAGAAGGGAATGTGACACGCAAAATTAGTATGGACACGAATGTCAAGTCTTACAACGTAAACTTATATATTTTGATTGCGCTGCTTTCTCAGAAGGTTTTTCAGTTTGTGAATATAAATCAAATTTTATTTAATAACAGTTTCCTAGAATATGTTTCAATGTCATTTACAATATTTTCGTATTGGTTGGTTGTGCATTTTGTAGCTGTATTCGAAAATAAATTTATCTTTTAATATTTTCCATTTACAAGTTGTGCAGCTTTATATTATTGAGCCTTTCTTATTTTATATCAGTATGCATTTATAAATATCTTACCCAACGCTCATGAAATACGTTTGTCAGGCTTTCATTTTAAGATTGTGCAAGTTAATAATTTACTTGCCGACTTGAACCTATTTTAATTAGTCTCTTTTCTTACAGAGTGGATATCCTTATATATTATTCCTCAAATGTGTTTTTGTCGCTAAGCGATAGTTCCCTGAATTCTTCATCAAAATTATTTATTTAGGGCCTAAGCATAATTTTAAAGCTTATGTTCCCCGCTATTGATGAAAAATAGACAAACAGCTTAAAATTAATGTTTTCATTACAAAAATGTATTTAAAAAATGTGTATGTTATACTTCATATAGTTCCTAATGAAAGGCGCCATCCATTAACAATTTGTTTAACTAAAATTACAGCTGTTAGAAAGATAGTTCATATTTTTCCTAAATCTATTAACAATCTGTTTAACTAACATGACATCTAGCTGTTATTTAGATGTTTTACATTCTACAAGTGCGAGTGTATCTATCACGCAAAGCAATCAAATTAAATCAAGGTAAAGAGTTATAAATAGTTATAAACTTTACTGTTGTCACATTAAACGAACGTAAATAAATAAACGTAATTTGCTTAATTAAATCAATGTATTAAATCAGGTAAGTAGGCCTACTTCTAACATCCGAAATACTCGCACGCGTCGACTAGTATATTTTAAATGTTAATTTTTGAATAAAAATCTTTTTATCTTGTTTAACCAAAATAAGTATAAATAACTTATTATAAATTAATTCTATTTTGAAACTTTTAACTATACAAAATTATGTGAAGAAAGCTCATACGATTAATTATGAGATTATTTTATTCTTATTACTTTCCAATTCATAAATAGTTTCACAGTTTCAGCAATACCAAATATGAGTACAGTATTTGGATGTATGATAACGGTTCAAGTTAACTATTGAAAAATATTAAAATCCTAAAAATTCTTCCTTTTGTATAACATTCCCAACATCTAAGCAATGTGCTGTAAGTAACTCTACAGCATATAAGGATCCATAACATAAGTAACAGATCAGGTCTTTTTAATCATTGGAAAATAGCAAGTTTTTTTAATAATTCTCTTTATATACGTTAAAATTTTTAAATGTACACTAGACCTGTTTTAATGTCGTTATTTAAGTAAGATAATGTGTTCCCATCAAAACATAATAATTTAAATATCAGGAGAGTATCTTTACGTAAATGTGTTCTTTCACATTAAATGTAGTCATCCAAATTCAAAACAGCTTTATAATAATAATAGTTTAATGTGCAATTTGAAGTGATATTTGTTACCAGGTAAAACTTTGGTCTTATTTCCATCCTTCCTCAAAAGATTTCGTCATCAATCAAAACTCAATAATGTTTCTCTAATAATACGTTAAAACTGAAGAATTTCGAGCATCAAATGGAATCAATCCCAAAAACTATTATACACAATGCCTTACTACTAGTCACTAAACCAAAGTCGGCTTACTCTAAATATCATATAATTGGCAGTTTCAGACATTGGAACAGATGGTTTGTAGATACCTGTAACTTCTTGGAAATCTTCACCTAGTATAATTAAATTCACGTGGTAACAGTCTATAGATGGGATTAGAAACAAAACTTCGTCGTCAATAGTACCTTTGATCAAAATGTTACTGTAAATCTCTTCTAGAAACAAAACAATTGTACAACTTAGGTTTAGCACTTACAAACTAATTTGCAGGATTGTACACACGCAGCTTCCTCAGAGTGTCAAAGAAACATAATACTTAGTTAAAACAATAAAGAATTATTCTTAATGATGAAATGTATAGGCTATGGCAGTATACAATAGCTCTTCAGATTTAATATCAAAGTAAAATAAAAAACCGAAAATGTTTGGAAATATTTATGTTTTTATTACTAAAAATAGTGTATATATCTATACTAATATTATAAAGAGGTAAAGTTTGTTTGTTTGTTTGTTTGTTTGTATGTAGGGGGTAATCTCTGGCGCTACTGAACCGATTGAAAAAATAGTATTACTAATAAAAAGCTACACTATCCCTAAGTAACATAGGCTATAATTATTCATTTCGGTAAAAACCTTTTTTTATTTTAATATTTGTAAATTTAGTCGGAAAAAATCTTAGGTTAGGCCTGCTATTACCATAGCAACCAATTGAATAAAATATCAGATAATATAGATGTTTGCTTCAATATTTCCATTTACAGCTGATTTCAAAATTTGAAGCAATTATTTTTGTATTTCTAGCTTTTAGGTTAGGGTTTTAAAGTGTAGAACTGAACTTTGCTGGTTCTTTTAACTATTATTAACTGCTTTTATAAAATATAAGAAATAATTTGGTTTGAACATTTAACATTATTTACCATCTTAGTTTTGAAGTTATTATTAATACTACAACTTTATTATAAATAAAACATAACTTATGTTTTTAGAAGGTTCCATTGGGGGTTGGCGGTGCGAAGCACGCAGGGGTCTCCCCTAGTATATTCTAAATTTAAAACTCACACATTATTTTATTCTAGAATAAGTTTGTAAATTGACTGTATTTTTTCACATCTATTATTGATCAGTTTGAAAACATGATCTAAACCTCGTGTCCCAGAAGTTGATTTGTTAAAACCCAGTCTATGTTTACCCCAGAGGAAAGCTTTGTTTTGTGCTCATTGATTAACAGAAACAAAGAATGATACTTTAAAATTCGCTTGGATATATTGGAGCACCATTCCGTAACGTAATAGATTGGTTGCTGTACGTATTGTTTTAAATAGCACAGTAAGGGCTTTGTAACCTTTAGACTGCCTCAAAAGGTTCAATAATAAAAGGAATTTTGTTCATTTAGTTGTAATTTAAAAGTGTAGAATAATTAAGAAAGACTTCTATTGAGTACAAAAGTTAAAAGATTTGTCGGGTCTAACTTTAAAAAAATATTGCTATAATTTAAATCGTATGAAAATTTCAGAAAAAAATATGAATGCAATTTTATAAGCGTACGTAACAAATTGCTAAAACTGTAAGACTGCGAAGCAGAAATTGCATGCATGTTGTGTTATTAATTAATTAAATGTATTATTAACTATAACTAATCTACCTAATACAATTTGGTTTAAAAATTGCACCGGTTTATACAAAATGTATATTATAATTGAGGCTGCAGCCAGAAAAGGGCTCATAAGTCAAAAGTTGCTTTTGAGATATTGAGCTTTCAAGTTTTTAAACACTCATAACTCTGAAGATATAAATGATTTATTACATATTATGTCACAATTGTTTCTTTTTATAACTACTTATTTTGTATCTGTATTGCGTGTTTGATCTTAAAATGTTTAGTTTAAATTAGAGAGTTAAATAAAATAAGTGTGTTATTTACCCTTTTTCCAACCATGAGTTAAGTTTAAAATATTGTGTACTCTAAGATTTAAAATTAATTTTTTGTACCCTCAAAAAGTATAAAATACCGTGGTAGTAACTTATGACTACAAAACTAACTTTTTGGCAAAACGAAATACGTGGGGAAAAAATAACTATAGGTTTGTTCAATCCAATCACAGCCTCTTTGTTGCAAATATGTACACAAACGTCTTACGTCATTTATTTTACAAGCACTAACAGTGGGAAAGAGGACTGTTGTTAGGAACAGCTTTTGGGAACACTCAGAACAAAAATCACATAATATGTTTGTCTTAGGACGTTTAAACCCGTATTCAAAATGGCTTTCAACAGCTTACGATAATGTTTATATGAAAGTTTGAGAGGCCTGTTGGTCGTTTTTTGATAGATAGATCTTAAACATATGAAAAATTCTTTTAACAGTGAGTTCTAAATTTTTAAAATACTTCATATTTTATTTATGTACACAATGGATTCTAAAATCCCTAGGTATAAGTTGTAAATGAGCCTCCATTACATCAGCATGTAACTTATGTGGGTTCTTCGCCTTTCCTGAAAATCTGCTCTACTTAAGGACTTAGATTGAAAAACACGAGGCATTTTAACAGATATCTGAAAAATAGTTAGTACAAACTTTTGACCCACCTTAACTTGAGTGCCATTCTGCTTGATGGAGTAAGATCAAATTTTGAGGCGAGATTTCTTCTGGTTGTTATAAATGTTAATATTAGCAGACAGGTCAAACAAGCTGATATGTAGGCGTCTTGAAGTGCCTTGTTTTGCATTGTTTTTTGCAGTGAGTCACATTACACTCGTCTTATATTAAAAAAGACAAAACATAACATCTATTTAGAAAACACTTACTAACCAATGTAATCATTTAATGGAATTACTTCAACTTTGAGTGTAACATATTCTTCACCTCGAACTTTTATATTTTTGTTTTAACTTTCTCGTTTCTTATTTACATAGTTATCCATCAATCATCTTTTCTTTTCAACTGGCTCAGTTTTATCAATCACTGTAATTAATTAATAATGAACATTTAAAACAAAAACTATGTGAACACTATACCGCTAGGTTATGTTATGCTTCAAGAGGCACACAACAAATAACAAACTGGGAAACATGTACAAAAAGAAGTATGCTACTGAACTCTATTGTTGAGATATTGAACTGAAATTTGTACATAGTATTCTTAACAATATGGCATATTAGAAAAATTATGAAAAGGGCACATAGAACTATTTATTTATTTATTTTATTATAACAGCTGAAATCATGCATTTTTCGTTACGTCTTGCTGAGTGTTCAAAGAAACGTAAGTGGAATAACTTACAAAAAAGACAACTAGGGTAGCTGTAATCAAACTTATGTCTATGTATTTTGGAACCTAATGCGTACCGTCTGCACTGCAACCAAACTGTTTGTGATGTCTTTGCTTATTTAAAGATCAAATTACTGATAAACTATTAGCAATTTTGTTGTTCCTTGGATCTCGTAAAATACTTTACCTTCCACCACTTAAATTGCCTAAGCTATTTAAACTGTTAAAAGTCAAAAGTTACGAAAACACTTACCTAGAATTTTGAAACTATAGTTTGGCTAAATATCAAAGTAGACAGTGAAGAATTTGAAAAATTAATTATATATTGTCTTCTACAAAAGTTGTTAGAAAACAATGTGAAATAATCGTACCAAATGCTGTTCTTACTAGAAGGAACAAAAGGTAGAATTGTCGATGGGCTAGTTGTCTACGTGACAAAATCGGTCTAACAATGTAGGCATATTAATTATAATCATGAACATTTTATAAGAGTCCAATTTTTCATATCATAAGGTTTTCAGTACACATTTCTCATTCGTTTTATACTTTGAAAATAACAATTAAAGTTCAATTTATTTATTGCTAGCAACAAAACGCATACGTTAGCAGTATAATCAATTGTAGCATAAGCACCATTCTAATACAATACAAGATTATCAGAAATAAGAATAAGTGAAATCTATCTATGTTCATGCATCGAAGGGTCTTTTTAGGTAGGCTATATGGCAAATTATAAAAAAAAAATAAATTGGCTAGCTGTAATAATCGACTAGCTTTGCTGCAAAGGTTGCTTGTTCTATGCCTAAAAGTTCGAAGTACTAATCAGTCACTAAAAAGTACTATTCCGGAAAAACAATTAGTTTTCATAATTATACACAATAATGTATATTATATGTATTACAAAATAAAAATCCTATTTAAAGTAGTAGTAAAATGTACATAATAGAATCCTTATATTATAGCAATATATCCTTCCTTATATTATAAGAATATATTATAGCATTGTTCAAAATATATAATTTAAACAAAAACACCATTGTGTTTATACAATACCCTTAAAATTTTATTTATTGAAGTTTAAATATTTTTATTGATAGGATTTGTACGGCTATTATTTGGAGAATATGTAGCATAACAATATTCAACCTATTTGTATTTTAAAATCTAATTAAATAAAGTTTGGAAGTAAGAAGATTTTATCTAAACAAAATAAAATGCATATTTTCATACTGCATTATTATCATTTGCACACCTTCCTGTTAAGATTAAAATTTAATTAATTATAAAGGTTTTTATTTAGCAATGTATGTTCTGTATTAAATGTTTTGAACTCAGACTTTAAAAAGTATAAATAATTCACAATCCAGTGTTTACTACAAGAAAGTGACAATGAACAAATAAATACATATTTATCTATAATAATTATTATGAATAAATTTAAAATAGCATTGAAATGATAAAGAAATAATCCTGAAATAAACTGACGTACAGAATAAGATGATATTTATAATAATTGTAGTTCACCAAATAACGTCTAAAAATCATGAATACGTATATGATCATTTTGTTTTCGTTGAATGTATTTAGGCCTATTTAAAAAATATATTACCTCGTTGTCGTAGGCTTTTATTCACACGAATAGTGCCCACGTTAACATGCTCAATATTACTATATTAGTTGTTATTCGAACTATTAATTAATTAATTAAGTCGTATTTGTTACATAATTTTGGTGCAGTTAGTTTAACTTCGCCTAGTTCGCTGCAGTTGGAACATTCAACATTAGTTGGAATTCGATTTGGCTTCGGATTTCTGAGATTAACATAATATAAAAAGTAAAGATTAAATGAAAACAAACTGTTTTTACGATATAGTTAAAAATATAACCAGAAACTCAGTAAATCTTTAACGAGAGGTAAAATAAATACTTGAATAAGTTAATATTGTGGTCCTTCTTTATCCATTTCCTGGGCTAACGTAATAAGATTCGTATTTGTTTACACATGTAAAGTACTTTAATTTTAAAACAATTAAACTATTATTATATTGTTTATAGTAAAGGCAATTAGTACAGAGTTTACTTAACAAGAATAGCTCGTTTTACTATTTTCTTTTTACATTGAATAATTGTTAGAATGTATTTTATGAGTCGTAACCATAGAACTCTATTGTATTAAAACAGTTCTATGGTCGTAACTCACTTCATGCGATGGCTGGTGTAGTTTTATACAATTCAAATATATTGTATAGTATTAGTTCCAATATAGGTTAAGTTGCTTATTTTATTATGATAATTAGATTTGGGATATGAAATGGTAGAAGGATTTATAACACTACGCTCTTAAAGTAGTAGGCCTACTGCCTTTAGTTTTAACAGTAAAATTACGTTAGTAATTAAAACCAATGCATTTGGCTGCAAATACGATAGTGCTAGAATTTAAATCATATTAAAATACTTTGAAATGTATTTGGATACAAGATTGTAATTGTTAAAACAATATAGTATGTTATTTTAAATTTGTTTTAAACCAAACCATTACTTTCAGCCAAATTTCCTCTTGCGTGAGCAAGTTAAGGTAGCAGAAGCAAACCGTATATTTATTTCATGAGGTATTTTCATGTTCGTATTTTATTGTAGAATGTTGAGACGGAATTTTAACGCTAT
>JAGFPH010002583.1:61652-90585 GCA_018207615.1 Philaenus spumarius | reverse complement strand
AGCTGTTCCCAACAAAATACTGCCGAAACCTTGTATATATTTGTAATAATATCTGTCTGCAATATCTTATTACTTATTGCATAAGATTAATTGCAAACTATTATTAAAAACTTCAACTTTATTCCCAAAAATGTTAAATGTTTAAATATATTAAAAATAATTATTTATGCGAAAAGAGGGTTTAAAAAGGTTCAAGCTTTGAAGCTTGTATAAAACGTTAAATGACATTATTTAATTACAATGACTCTAACTAGTTTCAATGACGTCAACTGGTTAAAAGGTTTTTTGATCCTTTTAGAGTAATTTGTCGCCATTCCAACCTAAGTAAGGACTGCAATAAATTCTAAATGTGTTTTTATTTAAATCCATGTTTTAGTACATTTAATTGAATTAGTCTCAGTGAAAGTTATATCTTTTGTTAAACGCTCACCAATTTTCTGTAAAATCAATAGTTTATGTTTAAATTCTATGATTTCCACCAATAAAGATTTAAATATCTAATGATCTATTTTTTAGGTCTTTCTTAATATTTCTACTCATTTGTTTTCATTACATTTCTTACTTTATGTTTGCTATATCTTCGAACAACTTATAAGCACTTGTAATTCTTTAAATATTAAACAAATAAAAATAGCTGTTGTATGTTTCTTACTTAACATAAAACCGGTTTTCACTAAATAACGTGTTTAATATCCTATTCGATCGTATTCAAATTTTTCAAAATATAGTAGATTTAATTTTAATCCAAAACGTTTTAAAGAACCTTTCTTTTCAATGATTTAAATAAAGTATTAAATTATGTTTTCATATTTTTCTTTTAACTAAATTATTGTTTCACTTTTAATTTTTCTAAATAATGTGATCTGTGTAATAATAATAATAAAACAAAAGGGCTTAATTTTAATATCTATATATTTGTAATCATATAGCTGTAGTAATGTTACTTGGGCCTCACCTAAAATAAACTATAATGTAGAACTTTAATTGAAATAGTCAAATTTACAGGAATAAAGTATAATTTATTTACGAATTATTTCTACTTGTTTCTATAGTAATCAGAATAAAAGGAAAATTTGGTATGTGCTCAGAGACTTTAAAATTTATTATTTGAAATAGTAATAAACTTTGGTCTCAGTGATAAAAGTAAATAAGTAATAAAATAGCAACAAAAAAAAGCAAAACATTAAATTAAGCTACAAAGGAACATTTAGACCCATTATAAGTTTCATTAGAACACATACATAAATCATTTTGGATTGAAATACACCATATGATTTGTCTTTGTAGTTTGAGCAAATAAAATTTATTTAATTCTTCCCTACCATTTTTGCAATGGCAAGCTGTATTTATTAATAACAAATGACGCAACAGTCATTCTGAAAGACGAAAGAATACGTTAAAGTTAAATACGTAAGAATCTCTTATTTATTTCCAATAGTATCATTTTCAACAGATGGGACATGTATTCAAACAAAAATACACTTTCTATAAAAATCTGTGTATTTATTTTAACCAAAGAAAATTTCAAGAAAAACTCAGTTTTAACCTTCAATTTATTGTATTAATAACACAAATCTCACGTAATTATTAGAATCTCTTAGATTGTCTCTTCTTATTAATTTCCAATTCATAAATGTTTTAAGCAATGCGAAATATGAGTATTTGAATGTATGATAATGGTTCAAATGAATGCTTTAATATAGAGAATTTCTTCTCCTATAGAGAATTACTAGCATTCCTGATGCCTTAATGTGCCATTAGTAATTCCACAGCGTACTAAGTTCCATACTTAACCCGTATTTTTTATTAATTAAATATAAGAATTTCATTTTAATTCTCGAGGGACATATTATGTATTATAGTACAAACTGTAGATAACAAGTCAAATTAATTCAATAATCCTGTTAGTTTTTATATTTAAATATGCTATTCGTTAGAAAATGCCTATTAGAAAATGGGTAAGAATTATTTAAATATAAGGGAGTATTGAATATTTTAACTTTAAAAATATAGTCATGAAAGTTCAAAGCAGTATTTATTATATTACGAAATAATACTGAATGTTTAACTTAAGTTGTTACTTAAAACAAAGGCACAATGCAAAACTTCGGCGTAGTTACCATGATTAATCGAAGCTTCTTAATGTTTTCTGTTTACTGTATCAACACTGTTCTATTTTTATGATCAAGTGAAATCAAACCCCAAACCTCTTGTACACAATGCGATACTACTAGTCACTAGGCCAACCTGGTCTTACCCTAAACGTGGTAAAATTTAATATACAAATGTCTAACTAATGAAATTGCTTTACTATTGCACAATAAAATTTGTTTTAGGAGTACCTTATATTTTTTCAATTAAACGTCTATATTTAAGGAAATTAGTTTATCTATGTGTATTTGTTTGACAATAACAAGTCCAATCAATTATACACAAATTACTCCCGGGTAAGATTCTTGTAACCAATGAGTTGGCTCAGTTTCAGATCGTCGCAACAGATTGTTTACAAAACTAACTTTACTTGTAACTTCTCTGTAATCTCCACCAGTCTAGTTACATGCACGTGGTGACCGTTCATCGGTGGGTTTAGAAACGCAGTTTAACAGTCATTAGTACCTTTGATCTGGCTTTTAATGTAAATTACTTCCAGAGATATACAATTTAGGAAACCTGAAGTTGGGCATTTACAAACAAAACTGTCGGACTTAAATCTTCTGACTTAGGTTTGTCAATATGCACCTTTTGCATAGTTTTTTTTTTGGTTATCACATAACAAATATTTAAATATTCTAATAATAAATTACCTTATATGGTCCGTCTCATAACTGCAAGTCAATTTCTTCATTATGACATGTTTCAGAGCAGTAACTTCATCATCAGATAACCGTTTCATTGTTCACTCTGAAGAGCTTGTCGCACATTAAAATGTTTACAACACACACAACACTTACACTAACACAAAAATGTATTAAAACAATCATGTCTTTCAGAGGTGTGCACCCTGGCATGTTTGGCGAAGTACAAGCATGTATCCGATATTTAAAACAAAGGAAACACAATAAAAACAATAAAGGAAATAAAACAATAAAGGACCTTTATTTACAAGAATAATCTATATATATAAAATCCAAATACCACTAACTCACTCATCACGAAATTTCATAAACCACCGAACGGATTGGAATGAAATTTTGTATGTAGCTTCCTCTAGGGCCGTAAGTGTTTTGTAAGAACATTTTTCAAAAAATTCGAAATTTTAGGGAGGGTTTGGGAGAGTCATAGTTACTAAAAATTCAAATAAGAAATATAATATATTTATTGATATATTTTTTTTTTTTTTTTTTTTTTTTTTTTTTGTTAATATACATTTAACTTTGATTTGTCTATCCGTGCAAAGCCGGATCGGGCCAGCTAGTAATGTATATATTTATTATGATCATAAAAAGAATTTTTAGATCCAATGAACAAGTAAAAAATTGATTTACAATATGATAAATTTTCAATTCGATCATGTATTATTTTTCATTTAAATATTTTTTAAATGTTAATTTTTTAGTCGATTGCGTTCTGCAATATGTTTAAATGTTTTGTAAACTAATTTAATTCGTAACACATTCTAGTATTGAGCTGTGTGAAATCCAGGACTTGTTTTGCTTAAACCCTGTCTGTTATTACACAAGAGGGAGAACTTATTTTTATTCCATATTTTCCATATTTTTATTTTAGTCAAAATGATTACCTCACTCAGTAAATATATGTAAACTGAAAGAAATGTTCCGTTAATGTTTGTCACCCGTTGTTCATTTTATATATTTTTTATTTAACATGTTTTATTTCCTTAAATAATACATAAATTACAATTACTTGTATACTTTTAATAAATAACAAATAACGCCCTCATTGTCATAAGACTGTGAGGAAATTATATAACAATTAAACGGATTTCACAACTTTACTATGTCGAGCTGAGTCGATTCTACGATCAAAACGATGATAACAAAACTACAAGGTATTTTAGGTTTCTTAAACTGGTTATCTATTCCACACTAAAGTAAATATATATATAAATATATAATATCTTTTACTTCTATATTAATATTATTATTTAATAAAAGGACAGTTTTGGAAAAAGTTAATCTTTATATTTGATCATGAAGCGAGCCTGAAGCTACGAAAGGCAAAATAAATACAATTAAATATTTTACAGCGGATAACATCAGAAATTAAATAAACTTTTTCAGAAATAACAATGCAATAAATTTCCTCTCTGTTCAGTTAATTATTTTCTGTTTTTAATGTATTGCATTGTAAAAAAAAAAAAAAAAAAAAAAAAAAAAAAAAAAAAAAAAAAAAAAAACAGTAAATAGGTTTAATATAAGTCATATATAAATTTGTAATCGTTAGAATATATTATTATAGTGAATATTGACAACCGTTTGATAATACATGAAAATAATTTTAAATAAACTAATTTTACAAATTTCTCTCTAAATAAAATTGTTTGAATGTATGTTATGAGAAATAAGTTATTTTATTCAATGGATGTAGTAGTTTTATTATCTGAAAATAAGTTTTGCTGTTGCGAAAACTAAGCGTGTAATATATTTTAGAAGTTTTATACTCTTTGTATAAGTTTTATTTCATGTACCCTTATTGTTATTTTAATTTGAAGATAATAAAGTAACTAAACAGCAAAGTTTGAATATCGAAATTCTATCCAGGCGAATCTTTAAATATAAATTGGTTTAAATACATTATGTATTAAAATTTAGCAGTAGCTGAATATATATATTAATTAATTCAATATGTATTAAAATTGGAAATGTTTTTCATCCATGTTTTTAGATATCATTTAAAAAAATATATTTTATTTACACTTATATATAAACATAAAGGTACCACTAAAATGATGTATTCCATAATTGTATGTATCGTATTATTTAATAACTTAAATAACTATATTAACTAGATATTCCAAATATAAAGCGTTGAAATAATAATGTGTTCACGACAAACAATCTATATCGTAATTATTAACAACTTAATTGCGTGTTGAGATGTAGACAAACTGTATTTTTAATTTATACTTTATACTGATACTAGCGTAATGCCAGTGCTTCACTACAGAAAATGTTTTGTTCCCATCACTATGTTACATAATTATTGTAATATTCTTCTCTAATTTTCTTGCATTTATTATTTCACAAAGATAATTATTTTATCTATTTTCAATAATTAGTTTGGTACTTTTTATTGTTTACTGGCTGCCCGTTAATCGTCATTATATGTGGGCTACATAAATTTAATAAATTTAAAAAATTTAATTGAGAGTAAAGATCGCCTTTTTTTCAACCGCTAAATTTACAGACTGGTAAATCACAGTCTTAGTTGGATGTTGCAGATCACCCAGATACGTCCATCTGCAATATCCAAATGCATAGATCGGGATAGTTTTGATCAGCTTACGTCAAAAATATTTTATTAAAATTAATAAGGGCCAAATTTCAGCAATTTAGTTTTAAGGAAAAAGTAAAAATTAATATTTATTTATTGTTTTTAGGTTGTAATAACATTTTCAACCTAAAACAAAACGTTACCGTTAGCAACACGTAACAAAATGTAAAACTGGATTATTTTTTATATGTTATCATATTTTCACCCCTACTAGCACGTAACGAAATGTAAAACTGGTTTACTTTTTATATGTATCTTGTAATAAATAAATGTAAAAAATGTCAGCTTTATAGCTTTAAGGAAAGTATAGAAACAATATTTATTGTTTTAGGGGTTGGTTCAACCCTTACAGGTTAAACATTTTAAAATCCTTTCTTAGTGCGCCTCTTGCCCTTATGGCAAATACGTATACCAAATTTCACGTTCCTAGGAGGTAAGGTTTTTGAGATATATAACAAACATTATTTATTGTTTTAGGGGTTGTTTCACGTTCCTACCCAGTATTGTTTTTGGGATATATAACAAACAATAATTATTGGTTTAGGGGTTGTTTTAACTCTTAAAGGGCAAATATTTAAAAACAAACCTTTCTTAGAGCGCCTCTAGGGCCTATGAGCAATATGTGTACCAATTTCAAGTTCCTATGTGGTATGGTTTTTGAGATACTGTGATCAGTCAGTCAGTCAATCAGTGAGTGAGTGGGTTTTGGATTTTATATATATAGATGATAGACAGTGAAAATGCATAAATGATTTTTAGGTTATATAGTGTTAATAAAACATATGTTTACTTACGTATGCCAATAGTTAAACTCCGACTTGATTACCTAAGCAGTTTGTAATAAATTCACTCTAGCTACCAACAGAAATTGAGTTTACATAATGAAGATGAGTCAAGTACAGCTACACCAGATGTTACAAGATTCTTATGTTGCCATATAAAAGTTTACCTAATTTATTAAATTAATAACATAACTTAAATGTAGAATCATATTCTTACTTATACTTAAATTTATGTTTGTATTTATAAGTATGTTTTATCACAAATACGCAAACACAAACATCCTTTATAGCCTTTTAGCTTAAAGAAATATTGTTTTTACCAACATAAATAGTTATAAGTACTAATAAGAAATTTGTGATATTTTTCAACTTTGTTGAGGCAAATATCAAGAGATCACATTAGTTTGTAAATGTTAAAATATCCATTATATTAGTATATTGTTTATAAAAGACATAAACTTACCTAATGGGTGCAGGACATGGGTGGAAGTATTTTATGTAATTTAGGAATTTTCTTTGAAACACACGATTTCCCAAAATCCCATTTACTTTGTAATTTGAAGTTGTACCAAGAATGCAATCCCAGTCTCAATATGCAGTTAAGCTAACGAAGGGTAATATCGTTTATAAGTAAGTCAATAACTGTGACTGCTTTAATTAGAATAATGTACTTGTTAATTGCAAGTTAGTTATACACTTTTACTTTGTGTAATACTTATAGTTTGAGTTTTTAAACTTTAAGTTTGCAGAGAGTTAGGTAGTTATTTATGCATTTTTTTAAACATTTTTTCGCGTATAGTTTTTGTTGCACTCGTTTAAAACACACAAGAACGTAATATATAGACCACCCCAAGTGACTTATAAATACAGTAGCAGTAAATTATCTGTGGACTACATCATAAAACCGAATATAACAAGTTTTACTTTATGTAAGTACAAACAAGTTTTAACATTTCTGCCGATTGGTCTCAATTATCAGAAATTATAGCTTACACAAATAACGAATGTTAAACTAGTATATATTTATCAAATACATATTTAAACATTGCATTTTGTTCCTAATTTGTAACCAAGTCTTTAAGACTTGCTACAGAATAACTACGGGAAATGCCTGTCTAGGATATGAAACTGCACAAAATTCGAATTTGTCTTCACCATCTACAACAAAAGTCATTTATCTTGCCATTTAATCTCGGTTTAGCAGTTTCTAAATAAATACCTTTATGAAATTCCTCACCGTGTATTAAATATTATGATTAATATTTGTATAAGTAATAATATAGTTTGCACTGTATAATACGAATTTGAAATACCGTACTGCATTATTTGTTTCACAGTTTTAAAATTTGCCATTTTTATTATTTAATGAGGAAATGAGAAATGTAAATAGAGGAATACATACGTAAGTGACATTTTATAATGCACATCAATACTAAACTACAATCTATATATATAAAAGCGAAAACCCACTGACTCACTCATCATGATTTCTCAAAAACTACCGAACGGATTTTAATGAAATTTGGTATGTAGCTTCCTCTAGGGCCATAGGCGCTCACTAAGAAAAGGGTTTAAAAAAATTCGAAATTTTAGGGGGTTTTGGAGGGATCAAAGTTATTAAATTACGATTTCTTCAAAACTACCGAACGGATTGGAATGAAATTTGGTATGTAGCTTCCTCTAGGGCCATAAGTGTTCACTAAAAAAGGGTTTAAAAAAATTCGAAATTTTAGGGGGGTTTGGGGGGATCAAAGTTATTAAATCACAATTTCTTCAAAACTACCGAACGGATTGGAATGAAATTTTGTATTAGCTTCTTCTAGAGCCATAGGTGCCCACTAAGAAAGGGTTTGAAAAATTTCGAAATTTTAGGAGGGGTTTGGGGGGATCAAAGTTACTAAAATCATAATTTCAGATCTCTTATTATTATGACAATAATGCTTTTATTATTTGAGATCTATATATAAAAAAGCCAAATACCACTCACTGACTGAACACTTAAAAAGAATACAATTACATTAAAAAGACTGAAAATACCAACCACCACGGGCAACGCCGTACGGGTCAGCTAGTAATATTATAAAGAGATTAATGTTTTTTGACTTGGCGTTTTTGTTTCAATTTTCCATGATTAATTTTGTCCGGCTCTTAGTAGATGAAGGATCGCACCTAAGCGAGAACATTACTTGTACTGGCCGAAAGACAACTTCCACCACCACTTTTGGCTTTGTACTTGTGAGCTTTATTTATTCATTTTACGATCAAAACATGGAGCGAAATTAATGTTTTGTTTTGTGTTTTGTGATGTGTTTTAAGTGTTAAAGTTTCTAATACCATGAAGATGGTTGAACGACCGAAATCGCGATATTTAATTAAGATAAGACATACCTAAATTACATTTGGATTATTTGGCACAATTTCATTAAGAATAGCCTACTTAAACTGTGGTCTGTTACAACCAGTTGAATGAACATAAAATAAACAAAAAAAGCTTAATTTTTAATTTGTGTTATATATAAGGTAACTTGCATCATATTTTAATATTTATGTCGGGAGTAGTAGGATCACTTTTTAAGAGTCTAGTCCTACTACAAATTTTACAGGTTAAAGTTACAATAATTACACACATTAATATCAATATAAATATGATAATATATTTGCACTCTAATTTCAAGATAAAATTATCAAATATACAATTTTTAATATTACAATTTTGCTAAGATAGTCTGTATTGTGTAAACTTCTATAACTATCAGTGCAGTTTTAACCAGTTAAAACTTCCGAACTATATTTTAAACCAAAGTCAATTGTTGTAAACAAAACACCTCATACGTATTTTCAACACCAAACATTTGTGATTTAGACTTCATTGTATTATGTATTTAAAAGGCTAAGATCTAAAACAAAAACTATGGTACATTTTTTTAAGGTTAATCTAAAATTTAAAAAATATAGTTATATTGAATCTAGGTGCGGCGTAGATTTTTTGGCTTACAGTCCCTAAGGGACTTAATTTAGTAATAATTCTTATATCTTAAACAAAAATGTTATTTTATATAAATAAAACTTTTTTAATTTATTAATTTCTTTATTTATTTACACTTTCCCAAACCCTACTTAAACATATCTATAAAAATATCTATAAGGGGTAACACTCTTTAAGAAAATAATTTACAAATAAATATACCCATGAACCACTTTATATAATTTTACTTTCTCACTATACTATAGTATAGAGAAAGTATAGTGATCGCAAAAAATAGATGTTGAAATTTTTGTGGAAATTTCCATATTGGGACTCCCTGAGTCCAAAAATTAGGTTTTACAAAATGTCTGTCTGTATGTATACAAAGCTAGAGAGAAAACTATTCGATCGATTTAGAACAAATTTGCACCAAACATGTCAATTAGGCCTATATTGATGCACGAAAAAAGATTTGAAAAACAACCCCTTTTTTGCCAAAAAACCGCCAAAAAATCAGTTATTATTTTTGCATAAAAGATTTATAAAATTTGATAAACGATTTTTATAAAATTTGGCTTATTTGTAGCCCTTAATATACTCTACCATATGCAAAGAACCTAATCTTTCTAAAAACTCTCGTTTAGCTAATAATAATAAAAGATTTTTCGGGGTTTTTTGGTCAAAAAAGTGGTTGTTTTTCAAAAGTTTTTTCGTGCATCTATACAGGCCTAATTGACATGTTGGTGCAAATTTGTTCGAAATCGATCGAATAGTTTTCTGCCTGGCTTTAATAATAATAATATTTATTAGTTACTTTCCTACTTAAATGTACCCCCTCTCCTACTTTAATACAATTATGAAGTCACAGTGAATCTGTTTAATAATTTAAATATGTTTGTGAGAAAGTATATGCCAGTTTGAGGTACCGTTTATTTCATATTTTGTTCAATATATAATTTAAATGTCTCAAATTTTCCTTATTCTATTTTTCTTAATTCAACATGGTATAAATTTATAATGTGATATTACGTAGTTAATCCTTTCTTTCAAGTGTCAAATGGAAATTTCTAAGAACACTTTGAAAAGCTTAACTTTCAAGTAAGTAAATGGTGTTATTTCTCTCTTTGTATATGTGCTCTCTTGAACAATAGTTTTTGTAATCCTCTTAACAGAGCCTAGTCACCTTAGAACTGAATTAATCTTAAACTTATTTAGATATCGCCCAACAGAGGCACAATACAACATAACTTAAATAATTTAATTATATGTGATTTCAGTTACTACTGAAATAGATTTAGTTTTAATTTTACAAAATAATAATATTATTATAATAGTAAATGCAATAGTCCAATTTTATCTGTATACCGATGTCCTACGTAATCAAATTTTAAATGAATATATTGTTTACGGTGTCAATAGTTGTAAGTCATATTGTATCGTTAAGTTCAATACTATCAACAGCCGAAATAATAAATACGGGAACAGTTATGTAAGATATTTACTTTAAAAATCTAACAATTTCATTTATATGTTATTAATTACCATTCAATGCTGTTTTTTAGTGACAATTTTAGAAGAAATCTTCGTGTAATGTTCGATTTAAATTGAAAATTACATTTTTAATAGGAAGAAATTTATTCAAGTCAAATAAGGAAAGTATTGTTAACTAAGCTTATTAAAATGGATATCAAATTCCAGTTGAAAGTCATTAAGCTGTATTAATGTTATTCTGTCGAGACAGATAAAGTTGAGATAACTTTTCAGATCATTAAAATATATTATTATTACAAAATGTAGTTTCTTTAATCCAGATAAATCTTTCAAGTTTATAACCATTAAAAATAAATAGAATATATATTTTTAAATAAAAAGGAAAATTTAAGTTGGTCTCTGAGGACTTGAACAGACATAGAGTTTCAAGAAAGTCCACCTAAACCTATTTTAAACCCTAACTGTGCAAACAAATATTATAATATCTATATAAAACTGATAATTTATAATTGATTTTCCTACATTTTATTGTCGTTTTGACTCTTTTGCATTAGTTAATTTTCATAATTTGTGTTTGTTTTGCAATAAAATTGGATTTGAAAGAAAGAAATTTTGTAGTGACTTTATTTATATCTCGGAATTTAGTTATTTTTAAATTTTGCTATAAAATCTTCTTTTTTTACATGCAATTTATCGAAGTTGTAATAGCGCAAATCCAAAATTATGCGTTTTGGCCTCAATGTTTTGTTTTTTAAATCAGGTTTCTATTTCTAATTTTCTAGAATTTATAATGTGAGTGTCTATGGCCCAAAACTTAAATTAAAGTTCTCTGAATCTGATGAACTTTTTATTTTTTGTGCACTGTCAGAAAAGGGTCTAACCTCGGATCTTTGCAAGTCGATGTGCCATTTCAATTAGTTTGATTCCAATGTGGCCAGAAATCTACCATTAGTTCTTAATTAAATGAATATTCGATTTTTATGTGCTAGAATACCACGTCGTTTATTATTCCTTAAATCTAAAGTGTACTGATTCCTTTTCACAAAATTCAGTCTTGTAAGATGTCTTCAGTATTTGGTCTGTTTAGTAATTATTTTATTTCACCAAAATCGATGAAACACTACAGAGCGGTTGTACTGATAAGAATGTTACGCCTTAATTGAATGGACACTAATCCTCTTCATAATGCAATACTAAAGGTTTTTTATGAAAAATCAGTGGTTATTTTTATATTTGTGTTATTCTGTGTTTGAGGTTTGTTTACATTAGTTTAAACAGTAAACAACAATTAATAAATGTAAGTAATAATGTAACAATGATCATCCCTCTGTTTAGAACATTGAAAGCATTCTAATTTGTTAGCTAACCAATTAACAACTCTTTTTAATAACTAAGAAGTGATTATATTCTTGATCCACTTATTTTTCTTCTTCTCTCTAATCTAATCTTTCATTTCATCTTGATTGGTGTTGTATTTACAAGAATATCTTGGAGGAATTTTCCTACATACAGGTTAGCTTGTAGGTGCATTATTACCTTCTCTCAACACACATGAGTAACTATTATGCTTATTTATAGTATGACTAAAAAATGGGGATAAATGGTTATATATATATATAAGTATTTTCTAATTTGTCTAGCTCCTTGGTTCGATTTACCCGCGATATGTTGGATTTGCCAACTCTTCAACGATCACTTTTTATTGCACACTTTGGTTAAGCCCCCTCTACCAACTATTCTTTTCCCCTTTTTGGGATGCGACATAAAAATAATCTGGTGCACCTTTTTTGGTAACACTACTCGCAATATAATCGTTCTAGAATAAGTTACACCACCTACTGGAAGGTTTAGACAATCAATTATGTACGGCCTAGGTGATGCAACTGGGTGTCTAATACTTATCTCTACAAATATTCTGACCAGAATTTTTTCAAAAAACTTCCAGTAACAATAGTTACAAGTTACTTTTAAATTTGCTTAGCTCAGAATTTAATTTACGAATACTCTTTATATTTGACCTCTTAGTAGCGAGAACACTGGAACTGAACTTATAAATTAACTTATTTGTGCTTCGGATATTACTACAGCTAAACACAATTATTATTTTAATATTAAATGATAATATTGTGAATGGATAACTATACAACAGGTAATTGATTACTCTCAAGTTTGTTGTAAGAAAATCAATAATTAATTTATTCAAAAAATAAAACTTTCAAAATCAAATCTCTTTGTTAAAACCAATTGTATCAACAAATTATATACAATATATATTTTAACCTAAAATGAATTATCCTATCAGGCTTGGCAGACAGAACAATTTTTAATTAATAATTTCTTTTATTAATTAATTTTACCATTTATTCAAATTTATTTAATTATTGAATTACTTTATTTTAATTATTTTTGTAGCCTATTATTTTGACTTTATATTTACTGAATTTAATTTTATTTATTTAATTTACCATTCCTTAATAATGTTACCAGAATCAAATATAACCTACTCAAACCAGTACTTTTAATTAATTTAATTTAATTTAATCATGCAAATTCTTTTATGGGGAACAACGTACATTCGTTATTACAGACCTTGTTTTTGACGTTAGAACAATCCGCCGACTTTTTGTGTACAGAGTGTTCCTGGATGATAGGTGCCCGCGGTATGTAGCTCGTGCTGCGCTCGGTCTAGTTGAAATCCGCTGATGTTGAACGGCAAAATGCTGGCTTCTGTACTCGTGAGTCCAGTTGTTGGCTGGTGAGCAGAATTTACAGATGGACTTGTAGAATGAATCTGGAAGAATCTGGTAGAACTAAAGTTGATCCCATTTCTTCCTGAGTTGTGGGTTTGAATCCTTGAAGTTAATCGATCATGTCCTGAAGTTATTCCAATTTACAAAATAGAGTTATTTGTGCGCTAACTCATTTGAATAGGCTGTATGATCGATTCTGCGAAGTCTACTTTACACATGTAGCTTCTAACGTTGAAATATTTAAGTTTTACGAAGTATAAAATCCTGAATAACCTGATTTTGCTGTTTCAAATTACTAAGAACTTTCTAGCATAGTACGTAGCAATTTAACGTAGAGAATACATAATGTTACAGCCTGACACTGGTCTATAACATCTTTAACGTCGTAATTTTCGTAATAGATTTTCTTGGACCATGCTTCACACTTTATACTGGTCCTGGCGTTTCTCCTGGTACACCCATTCTCTTGGTTTGGACCAGATTTTGAATTAGGCCTTTCACACCTTTTTTAAGACAATTTTTACTCGTAATTATTTTATAATTAATTTTGTATTTAATAAATCTCCTTTTTCTTTTAATTATTTCTTATTAAAATCAATTACCAAAAAAAACTTTTAAATTACTTTCTTATCCACTTTTTGGATGCGTTAACTTCGTCACTTTGGCTAACTTTTTTATTTCTGAAAAATCGTTGTTTTCTCTAATAACCAATATTTCTGGTCTACTTCTGTAGATTCCAAAAATATCCTCCTTTTGGATTTCGAGTGAAATTGAACTTTTCCCTTGACTTTAAACCCTATTTACTTTGGTACAATTAACATTTACGATTTGAATTCCGCAAGGCCATCACCTACGCGTTTAGCACAATGCAACAAACCATGAAAAATACAAATACATAAATTCCAGTATTCCCTCAAAAATCAGTCTTCCGAGGCTAAGTTAGTTTTCGTTCACCAACTTGTCGAAGTTCAATGTTTATCTTGGGAGATAAACGCCGTCTCGATTGATCTTGTTCTACTTTGCTCTACTTAAGTCCAGACAACAATGTTTAGCGTTGAAAAGTCGAATTTTATAATATTTTACAAACTTCGACATGTCATGCCCCTAAAAAGGCTAAGTCGATTGTAATATATACAGTGTGAAATGTTAAAATTAAAAACGTACTTATTTATACTTCATAAGAAATCCATAAAAACTGAATATATGCATCCAAACAAAACACTTGTACTTGATTTGAATTTACTTCTACTTTGTGATTTAATATTATAAGAAAGTAAAATATTCAATGTCATGAGAAACAAATTACATTCTTCCTGATGAAAAATCGTATTTAAATAAACTGCAACCATTTTAATATTGATAGTTTCATTAAAACTGTATTGTTATATTACATAAAGTATCTAAGAGCATCATTTGTATAAAAACTCGAAAAAAGACATTTCAAAAATATTTTGTTTGGACAAAAGTTTAATTACTGGTCAACCCTTTGACAATTTGAAATGTTATCTCCTTAAAGTCAGACTGTGTAAATTTAACATCTTATAAAATAGAATAATTCCAAATTTAATAAATTTGTCTTGCCAAAAATTGCAATCTTAATTTGATTTAGAGATATTTGTATACCAGAACAACTAAGATTGACACATTATAAAAATATTGCCAAGAATAAATGTGATAGTATTTCAAATAAAATAACTACAAGATATTCATACACATAGTCGTTTAAAATACTGAAAGTAGTTGAATCACACTTATGTAACATTTTAATTTTACACGTTCTTGCATGTCAGCACTTCGAGTGTTTCACACATGTAATAAATCCCCAGCTTAGTTTATTACTTGAACAGCGGGATAGGAATTACGACCAACGTCTGTATTACAGCAAATATCGATTCTACAAAACATAGTTAATGGTGGCATCTATTAGCTATCCCTCTTCCTACGTAGACATAACTCAGCACATGTCATCTGTTTTACCTTCTAATATAAGCAGGGTCTCCACTTTTAGGGTAATTACCCTTTTTTAGGGTAATTTGAGCTCTTTAGAGGCTTCAGGGTAAATTTAGGGTAATTTTATTTTTTTATTTTTTTATTTTAGGGTAAGATAATTAAAACTTAATAGAACATGTTACTTTTATGACATGAATTTTAACTATTTAAACTTAAAAAATAAAACAATTAGTGAATTAACAACATATCTCAAAAATACTTTGGATGAAATGTAATCATGGTTCAAAACAAACAAAGACTAAATTGATAAAACACAGATTACCAAATTGTCTGCCAGTAATTATGACAATCAATCATTTGAAATGTTTAATTTGGTAAAAAATTCATAGATTTCTGGGGATTTTACTGGATACTGGATGAAAGGCTCATCTAAACAATGTCAAGCAGTAGTTAAGGTCAATATATTATTGTACATAATTAATAATTATTATAATAATGTTATATTATAAATACTGCATATATTATACATATTATTATTTGTGTCATTATATTTTATAATGTATATATATACACATACAATATACAATAAAACTAACCAGTTGAGAACAATATTTTAAAAATACGACCTAATTTAAGTCGATAGGCCTACTACGGGTAATAATGATTGTTCAGGATTTAGGGTAATTTTGTGTTATGTTTAGGGTAATGTTTTTCATCTTTTAGGGTAAAAGTAAGTGGTAATGGTGGAGACACTGAATATAAATAAGATTACAAAATTAGTTACAAGCTTTAACCGAAAAATTCAATAAATGTTTAACTTTTGGTAGAAAAGGAATAAAGATCATATTTTCCATGTAACACCACCGGAAATCAATAATTACAGTTAATTCAAAGTAATCCTATTAAGAAATGCGAAAGTATTAGAGGGATTCCATTACTATGGTTAAACTCATATCTCTCCAATAGAACACAGTACGCTATTGTTGCAGAAAGGCTGTCTAAAGAGCCTGAGCTGAGACAATGGGTCCCACAAGGATCAATTCTCGGCCCATTATTATTTTTACTCTATTATAATGATTTGACATAATCAGTATATGCGGACTGGATAATTCATTTTGCTGACGATACAACTCTAAGTTTTCAAGCAGATTCTGTTCCACAATTGGCAGCAGAAGGCTATTGGCAATGGCACTGGACAGTATTTTGCTGAAAACTATTTAATAATAATTCTGTGTAAAAATACATACATACACTTCAGTAGAAATCATAGCTCTAATCAGACACCAAATATCGAGCTAGGTAGTAGTATACTTGAAAAAGTAAAGTCAATAAATTGTTTATATCTTCTAATTGATAACAAGTTGAACTGGTATGACAACATTAGCAGTAATAGTTGCAGACTTATCTCAGGTACTGAGAAATTTAAAGCTATCCTGTGCTACATCGAAACTTTTAACAACCTATTATGGGCTAGTGTATCTATTGCGGGGCTAATTAAAAAACAAAGTGTGTTTACAAACTTGGAGTGTTGTGTTTTTTTTTTTTTTTTTTTTTTAATTCAAGTATGATCATGTCCAAAATATTAATATACACAACTGCAGCACCAGACAAGCTTGTGAGTAACGTACAGCACAGGTTAAATTCATACGGTAAACTTCCATCACAAGTTGGTGCAATGTTCATTAATAAGCTTCCTAAAAGCATTCAAAATCACCAAACTACAGAATTTTTAAAAACTGTCTAAGACAATTTCTATCGTCTGGATCCTTTTACTAGGTGGTTCAGTTTTTGCATTATGATTTTTATTTTTGTTATTTTGTGTATTTATGTTAATTACTGTTTATTTTTCTCTATTTTTTAAGCTGCTGGTTGTTAATTTCTATTTTTTGTGTATTGTTCCAATGTGTTGGAATATGACCTTTTTATACAAATACTTTTTGTCAAAAAACCCAAAATTGACTTAAAACTTGATTGGACTTAATATGTCTTCTAATTCATTAATTTCGTTAAGACTTATATATTTGTTTTTAAGTAGGCCTAATTAACTATATATGAACTCTCCGACAGCTGTAGTATGAAAAAATGTTTATCCGTACTACCTCACTTAAGCAGAGGTAATATTTTAAAGATTCGTACATCGTTTCATCCAAAATAAACAAAATAAATAAGTATTTTACTTGTAAAAATATTACTTAGCTTAAGTATTAATATGTCAATTTAAGTACTAGTGACATTTTATTGAAGAAAGCTTAAAGGCTTCAATTTAACAAATATATGCAGCTAGCGCAGAATAGTAGTTGTTGTTTTTGAAAATGTTAGTTGATTCTAACCTATCTAATCTAATACAATTGACGTACTAAGGAACAATATCAAACTAATTTCTTTAGCAATCAGAGTAAAATTCAAAAATCTAGCTTTTAAACGTACAAAGACTTTAAACGCTATCGTTAAATGAATTTTATTGTTTAAATCTTAATGAACGGCAGGCTATAAAAGTAAATTAGAGAACAATAAAATAAAGCACAACAAATTCAGTGAAGGTGGGTGAGGTATATTGAATGTGAACCATAAACTTAAATGAAGTAATGTAAATGCAAAGGAACGGTTGAATCCATTTAAAGTTTCTACGAAAAGGAACCTCATATCTCAACTCCAAATGTTTAAGTATGTATTAACAAACATTGACTTTGTTTAACTTTCTTTATCACTTATAGGCTACAACCACAGAGTAAGTATTACTTATATCCTCTGGGCTACAACTTTGCAAAATAAACTACGGTGCAAGAAATATTACGATCACATATCCTAAGTTGTAACTATAAAGTTGTAAAATGATACATATTTATTGCGTTATGGGTTAGTATGAGGTGGCGTTTTACAGGTTGTTAGTGGACAAAAACGAATTATAAAATCTTTTCTACATATTGCTTAAATGTAATTTTAAAATATTTCTGTGTTTAAAAACAATTGTTAATGTTTATAGCAACACAATGTATCTTTCATTGATATTTCTTAAATTCATAACTTTGCATATATGTTTTTCTTATTTCTGTCTTTGATCTCTTCCTTCTTAATTATTATTTTATCAAACTGCATTTATAATTGGCTTACCAAGCAGGCATGTTGAAATAATGCGCGTTTTTTTAACATGTGTGTGATAATATAATTTACAACAAATAGGTGTTCATCTTTAAACCATAAAGGAATATTAACTTATTTTAGTAATTTATTTTAATCTCCTTCTCGACAGGAAAGACAATCAGAAAAGAATATAAATTAAAAATAAAAATCTCTTTAAAAACGCGATTTCTGAACAACTAATGTATAAAATTCGTATGTTTTGAATCTTTCAATATAATAACCAAACAAAGCTAATAAAATTATGGAATTATTTTCTTCTGATAGCTTTCCGAAACCATAAATGGTTAAGCGATATGAAATTCAGGAATTTGAATGTATTACTATGATTCAAATATATTTTTCAAAACGAACGAAAACCCATGTGACTAAAAGACTACAATTCCTGGCATATGGCATCCAAGCACTGCAACCAAGTACCCAGTTTCATAGGTAATTTCAGTGAATGCAAAGTTCATGGTGTTCAGATATGTAAACACTGTAGCTTTTCCTATAACTCTTGCACATAATGCAATAGCACAAGGCACTCACCCCCTAAACGCATTATAGTTTTCAATCATTCACTTTAAATGTCATGCCTATATTTAAATTAAGTAATTTATATATTTGTATGAAATTGAATAAGCCATACAATTATGTACTAAATATTAAACTCATCCTCGGTCAAACTTGATGCATCGATTCGTAACGTTTCCGGTCATCGCAACAGATTGTTTGCAACATTTTACGTGTAACTTCGTAATATCCCCAAGTATAATACATGCACGTGGTCATAGTTTATTGACGGTTTTTGGTACAAAACATTACCGTCATTAGAACCTTTAATCATGCTTTTACTATAAATCACTTACAAAAATAGAATAAATCGGAAACCTAAAGTTGGATATTTACAAACACTACTTTAGGGCTCAAATCCTTTGACGAAATATTGTCTACAAGCCCCTACTGCAGTGTGTTTTTGGAGATTAAAAGACGAGCATTAAAAAACAAACAAAAATATCAGGAAATGATTTCACTAAAAAGATTTGCAAAATATACGTTTTGAAGAAATAAAATTTAAATTACGAATAAGTTAAATAATTTAATTAAAACAATAAAAGACTTTTACAATATAAAGAGAAACAGCCTTGCGATGTGAACAAAGTAAAGTAAAACTGTTTGGAATTGATGATATGTCTGTATTTTATTTTAAGTATTGTCATTGTTAGATTGCTTTCCAAAGTAGGTTTAAACAGTTTCTAAGAAAACGTACTTTATAACACATCCAGTGTAGTGAGAAGTGTAAAACCCCCAAACTGAGCTCCTTCTCAGAGGTTGCTTTTGTTTGAACCCATTGTATGTTGAACTCCAGATAAATAGCTTTTTTTTTGTTCTCATTGATTAAAACAGAAACAAAGAATGAGAGTTAATAAAAGGTTTAGATATATATTGGAGCCACTCCGCAACGCGATAGATTAATTTACCTATTATTTTAAATACAGGGACTTAAACTTAACGGCCTAAAAAGGCTTAGACAATTCACAGGAATGTGTTAAGTACTTTATTGTACTGTAAGTGCAACCATTAAATTAACTAGGACTTCTATTAAGCACAAATGTAAATTGCTTGTTGGTTGTTATGAAAAAAGTATTGTCGTTGGTGAAATTGTTTTTAAATGAAAGAACAGAAAAAATATTAATGCAATTTGATAAGGTCGTAAAACCGACAAATCAATATTACGTTTCAGAAATTGTGTTCACATTGTGTTAGTATTAATTAGTATTAATCTATTTACTGTTTGGTCCAGCAAAGTTTTCCACCTGATTCAAATACGTGTCTTATAATTGTACTTTAGAACTAAAGTGATGCATTTTTTTTAACATCAAGCAACTTCCATAAAAATAGTTAAGATTGGAAAAAAAATAACACAAAGAAAAACCAACGACAATAGTTGGAATCGAACCCACGGTAGTAAAGTATTGAACCTTCAAACGAAGAGAATTCCTTTAATGATCAAACTAGCTGACCCGTGCGAAGCATTCGCATTCTAACTTACTTAAATCCCACTTAATTAAAGTACACACCGAATATTTAGTACCGTATAGTGCACATAGTGCGTATTTAGTGCGTCATGGGCATAGGTGAGGGTCGAAGTAAAAAATATATGTGTAACCACGCTTACAATTAATTAAAAATATCAATGTAGTGGCGTAACGGCAGCTCTCCAGCTGGGTATTGTTACCATCAGTGTTGCCAACGCCATGAAAATATCCATACAACTTACTTGATCTTACATCACTGTTACTTTCAGATTCTTTTTTTTTTTTGTTTTATTTTTTCGTATAATTGTATTTTGTATATTTTTCCGGTGTAGCGGTTAAGGAAAGCTTTAAAATGATGCTTCATTCATGTAATTTGATGATGTATTAAGGAAGTTATGGCGTACCAACAAAAAATGGCCTTGAGAAATAATATATGTGATAAATGCTCTATTACAAATCCTACACATTTATGGCTTCCGTGTATCTCGTAATAAATCGACAGTTTTAGGAGAGAATGGTTTGGATAATAGAAGAACATTTAATAACAATAGCTAATATAGGGTCTTTGAAAAAAAATTAGAAAAATATAAGGAGTTGTAAAGACGTGTAAGTGCGGGTAGTATATTGGCTTACATTATAAATGTTATAATGCTACAATTTGCTCTCAATAGATGCGAAAAATCTGGATTTCTTGGCTAAACATCAATATTTTTTTAAGAGTAAGATTTATCACATTTTTCTATTTTACAGTTTAGCTTTTTAAATAGTTGTATACATTGGAAATAAGTTAAAATGTTCGCTTTAGTAATCCTCAAGTTACAAAATTCCGTACTGAACTGGCCAGTTACCTAACAGGACGCAAAGTGTATGTTGTGTGCGTCTGTAATTTGAGTTAAAGTATACAGGTGATGCAAAAGTGCGGAACCAGTTCGTAATTTTAAACCTGTTGCACGTATTTCAACTCCAAACTTTCAGAAAGTTATATTGGGCAAATTCTGCACCTTTCAGGAGTATGGGTTAATTTTACCCTTATTCGGTTAAGGAAGGGGGGGTGCAAGTAAAAATGTTTAAACAGTAACCCTTTTTGTGTGATAACTTATTTTAAAGCCCTCGTTGAGGTGAGAAAATTGGTGTACAGTAAACCCCTCTCCGATACCCCTATCCAAAATGTCGGAACAAGAAGTTCAGTTTTTTCCATTCTTTTAGATATTGTATTCTATATACAATTAGATGTGTATTCATTTTAAGATACAGAAACATTGAACAACTGTTTAAATCTACATTAATTATGATTTTTTAAATTAACTTTCAAGAATTATTTGTCATGTATACAGATTTTTTCACTTTTCTTCTTCTTGGCTCCGCCATTTTATATTGGGTGTATCGGAGAGCCAATTTTCATGTCTCAACTAGGCCTTTAAAATGAGGTATCACACGATAAGGGTTACTATTTAAAAATGTTTGACTTGCACCCCCCCCCCTTAACCGAATAAAGGTAAGATTCATTCATGCCCCTAAAACGTGTAGAATTTTCCCAATATAACTTTTTGAAAGTTATAGTTAATACGTATAACAGGTTTAAAATTGCGAAGGATTTGTGGAACCTTCTGTGTGTACACATTTACATTTTCACCCTGTATATGTATTGTATAATATTTTTACGTAAAAAAATTACTTTGACAAAGCAAACAAAGTTGATCAACCGTAAAAATGCTGACATGTTTATGCAGCGAAGCCAGTAGAAGAGAAGAATTCATTTATGCGACGAAGTAAGTTGAAATATTTGAAACTATATATGTATGCATTATACGTCCGAAAAGTTCCAAATTTGGTGCACACGTTGTTTTGTAAGTCGCTCGGGTTTGTTCGTTAGTCAAAAAAAACATGGCAGTCGTGGGATTGCCGTTGGAAGTGAAAACTTGTTACGTTTAAAAATGTTGGACGTTATTGTAATTGTTTTTGAATTTTTTTATATTTATCAACTTTTTTTAATTTTTAAATTCGAAAATAATAAATATTTATGCAATATATAAGTCAAAAAATAATTTGAAATTAACATGGAAAAAGTTGTGTGTATAAAAATTATTATTAACAAACTGTTATTAACAAACTTAATAATATTTGTATAAATTATTATTATTCCTATACAAGTGATATACACAAACTAAAACATGTACAAAAAGCCTATGTTACTAAATAAACGTAATATAGTTATGTATTTTCAATGTTAACAATATGTGAGTTCTCATCTTCATCAGTCATTTCAATTACTCTTGCATTGCTACCATTATCTTTATGTGTACATTCTAAAAATTATGTAGGCGTATGATAACTAAAGTAAGAAACAAATAATTTTGATTGTAATCCATCCAAATGTCATCTTGTGGTGCTTTTAAGTCGATCATTTGACATGGTTAATCCAAACTCTTGATTTAAAAACTCAATTAATGGTATATCTAATATTTTAAATGTTGACTATGATTTGAATTTTTTTTTAAAGAAATATCATTTGTAAAATACATAGAAATATTCCTCCCCGGCCCCCGGAATCGTGACAGGCGGGGATACTGACCACTATGCTACCGTTGACTGTGTTGGAATTGAGTTATTTAGTGCTATCTCTCTTTTCTAAACACAGAGGCGATGACGAATAATATCTGACGATCACGCGAGATCAGAGATTTTTACCCATCTGAAAAAGTGCCTAAGGCGCCATAAGAAGTTTTCACTTCAAAAATCCAATAACCGGAAAAAATTTTTTAATGTATGATCAGTTAACTCTAGGGATTGAGAGGCCACTTTCTTTGTATTAGAAGTCTTAGCTTCGATAAACAGAGGAGAATGATGTCTATACTAAATTGTATTTTTGTTTAGACTTTCGAGTTTCATAAAGATTTCCGTCCAGCGCTTCGAAGATGAAGGAGCGCACAGTCGATAAACAGGGCATTCCCAGTGTAATTTAATTAGTCTGCCCCAGGTACTCGAGGAGCTTAGCGAGAACATAGTTTTTGTAGGGGACGAAAACATGTATTAAGCGCCACCAATTGGATTTGATACCAGTTCCGGTATGTAGTTACGGTTCCTAGCCTCCATGAAACTATTGATGACGCGATTCAGTACACTCAGTCCATGGGTTATTACCGACTCAATCTAAACGCAACAAAAGTATGTTCTCCGATCCCCTATATTCCAACACCCTCTGCTTGCCAAGCACAACCAGGAGTCCGATCGCAGAACTTGCAGTATTATTATAAGTCTTCAGCAGTGCTAGGCACTCAACAGGATAAACAGAAAATTAAGATGTATCACCACTCCAGACATTATACCAACAAGAAAAGCACTTTTTCTTTTTCATAAGAATGCATGGTTACAACGTCTAGAAAAAGTGACAAAATCGTGACAATCAGTGTTGGTGTGTGTGATAGTGTGTGAGGGTGTGTGTGTTAAAGGTGTTTAAATATGTTGTTCAATTGTTGTGGGTGTTATGTGTGTTTGTCCAGGGTAGCGCAAGAGGACGTCAAACCCTCCTAAAATTAGCAATAACTAAGTGCAATACAGTATTTATAAATACCTTAAAATAAAAGGTTTTGAAATAAAAAAAATTCGCGTATCAAAATGAACATTTCCACATTGCAAACTCGAAAGTACTACATCATTTGAAGTCAATTAGTGGTTTTAATTGCTAGGAATTATAATAGAAGAATATGTATTGAAATTTTATACCCAAGTGTTAATTTAACTACTAGGTTCATATCTACCTATCACTTTTCAATGACCATTTGTTGATTTAATTTACTTAAAATATATAGCCTAGCAATTTAAACACGCACAATACTCTAATTTCATTATGTGAAAGGGAAACTAAAAATATTAATTCAATTATTTAACATCTGTAAGAAATAATTTAGATGGTTATAATAAGTTCATATAATTGGTTTCTTGTTTACAAATACAAAATATTAATACGTCAGAGGCTTTAAGCTAAACAATTTATTGAAGAATTTAGTTTTTAAAATTTACATTTTTTAAACCTTTTGACTACATTATTTAGCAGATTCGTTACGGCTACTTGAGTGTCATTTAACTTAGTATTAAAAAAACAAAATATCGAATAATAAAGTTGAAAACAAAAATCTAAAACAATAACAAATAATACCAAATTTAAATGACTACATTCCATTGGGAACTTCTATTACATGTCACAATCAATGAATTACAAAAGTGCAATATTACATTAAAAAAATGTGTCTTTAGTGTGTATAACAAAGCTTATGTAACTATTTTTTACATTTACCTTAATGTTTATATAAATTGATTACTGATTGAAATAATAAATCCAATTTTGGAAAATAACGAACTAGTTAAAATAATTTTAATACAATTTAATTATTTGTCTGGCATTACAACACTGAAATCAATTAATCATTTGAATGCATCCCTCTATTTTAGGGCTATTAACATTTATAAAAATACATACAGATTAACGTATTTAATTATACAAAATGTCATCAGTTGCTAACATACTTTAAAATGAACGTGGTTGTTTACCATTTTTATGATAGTTAAATATCACTTTTAGTCTCTTCTTTTAAGTAACACAAAGTATTTGCTTAATAATTCTCAAGATAGAAAAGTTTCAAATCTATATTTTAAAACTAAACACATATTTTATAATAGTTCTAAGAAGTTGCCATCTGACTTAAGTCGTGAAAAGCTCTCCATAAAACTACCAGAACTTTGAATCACGTTAAAAGTTAGCAAATCTAATTTCATAAACTATGTCTTTGCAACCATTCACTTTACAGAACGGCTCAGTACGTTTTTGTTATTCAAGTAAGGTGGGTTTAGCTCAGTAAAATTAGAGCTATACATCCTATCTATTGATATAAAGCTGAAAACTATTTAAACACTCAAGTAGGTCTGTGTTATAAAAAACCTTAACATAAAACAATTTCCAAGAAGAAAGTCAGCCACAATGTTAACAGTATAATGAAATTTATTTTTCGAAACAAGGTTTTTTCCTGGAATTGTTTAGGTGATAAAATGTGTTGGGTTTTAGTCTAAACTAAATCGTTTGATCACTGTATGTACTTTAAAACCTAACTATGCAAAAGAATCTTATAATCTCTATATAAAACTTTGATGTTTTATAATTCATTTTCCTACATTTATTATCGTTTTGCCTCGCTTTCACGGGTAGATTCTCAGAATGTATGTTGATTTTCCAGGAAAATTGAATTTGAAATAAATAAATTGTGTACCGACTGTATTTATATTTTCTTAGAATTTCTTTCTTTTTAAATTTTGCTATAAAAGTTTCTTTGTCCACAGGCAATTTAACGAAGTTTACATAGTGCAAATATAAAAAGTATAGAATATAATGTGTTGTCTTGGACTGTTTAATATAACTACCTTGAATTAGTTTTCTTCAGTCCGTATTGTAGATCTCGCTACATCGCTGTTTCTCTGGGCTTCGTCAGGCAAACACATACTCAAGTAACACACAACACCAACTAACCCACACAAAATCAGAGTAGGTCTATAACTCATCGTGAATATAAAATACAAATTTTGGACGTCAGACAAAAAAGATTTCTTAAGATGATAAAACCCAGTGCACCAAATTCTTTACAAAAAGCACCTTCTTACAAAACAGTGACATTCTTAGAACGAATTATAAAAAAGAAATTAAATTCACAAATAACCATAGTTTGAAGAACAGCCTAAAATTAATCAAGGAAGACACAACCTTCTTAAACTGCCAAACACTGCTCTCAGTTGACATACCCAACCTTTACACGAATGTCCGAATCAAACAAACAATAGAGATCATAAAAGAAAACCTAAAAGTTCACAGTAAACTCAGCACTTAAGAGAGCTAATCAACCTACTAACGATCTGTCTTATCCAAAATTACCGTACTTCACTTTCAACAACAAAATTTACTTTCAAAATGAAGGTCTAGCCATGGATTCCCCCCTGTCCGGTAACATTTCTTATAATTAATAACCATTGATTATAATTCCTTTTGTGTTGTGTTTGTCTGCGGTAACTACGAAATAAAAAGCTATACTATCCCTGATTAACATAGGTTATAATTAATTTTAATAAAAACATTTTGTATTTCAATATTTGTAAATTTAGTCGGAAAAATCTTAGGTTGACCTAGAATGATGAACCAACACATGTATTTACATTCATTACCACAGTTACCAATTGAGTAAAATGACTGTTTACTCCAATATTTCCATTAACAGCTGATTTCATACTTTGAAGCAATTATTTGTATTTTTAACTTTTAGGTTAGGTTTTTATTAAAGTATAGACCTGAGCCTTGCTGTTTCTTTTAACCTTTATTATAACTGCTGTTATAAAATATACGAAAAATTTGATTTGAACATTTAACATTATTTACCATCTTAGCTTTGGGGTTTTATGAATCCTAAACAATTATTATAAGGAAAACATAAAATGATTATGTGTTAGAAGGTTCCAACGAGGTTGGCGTGAGGAGCACGCAGGGGTTTCCCCTATTTTTGTATATGTTGGATTTATAACTAACAAACTCTGTAGTATTTTTCTAAAAACCTTATTTTTGAAACTTTGGTTTACCAATTTAGTTTTTTTTTCTTCTTTTGAAACGCAAAAAGAAACTTTCAAAATGAAGGTCTAGCCATGGATTCCCCCCTGTCCGATAAAATGGCGGAAATTTTCCTCAATGAAACACGTTATCAGCCCGACAAACCCGTTCAGTAAAAAAATAATTTATAATCCTAGAAATTTGGACGGTTTAATTGCAGGAAAGACAATTGAATAAATTAACCAACCAATTTCTTAAACAATGTCCACCTCACACTTAAGTTCACCACTAAAATTGAGACGAACAACAACCGAAACTTTCTTGACCTGACCATCATCAGAAATTAGAATAAATATATGAAATAAAAAATTTCAAAACCTTAAGTGTAAGACTAAATTATCGTACAAGTGGGATTCAACTTCTTTCCACATGATTTCACTTTCTCACTATACTACATAGTATAGAGTAATTATAGTGATCGCAAAAAATCGATGTTGAAATTTTTGTGGAAATGTCCTTTTTGGGACCCCCTGAGTCAAAAAAGTGGTTTTTGCAAAATGTCTGTCTGTATGTATGTATGTATGTATGTATGTATAGAAAGCTAGAAAGAAAACTATTCTATCGATTTTGAACAAATTTGCACCAAACACGTAAATTAGGCCTGTATAGATGCACGAAAAAAGGTTTTGAACTTTTTTGAAAAACAACCCCCTTTTTGGCCTAAACAATCCCAAAAATCAGTTATTATTATTATTAGCTATACAAGAATTTTTTTAAAGATGCTGTTTTTTAGCTTATGGTAGGGTACATTAAGGGCTACAAATAAGACAAATTTGGTCAAAATCGTTAGAACCGTATTTTTGTTTTAAAAAATAACTGATTTTTTTGGAGGTTTTTGGCCAAAAAGGGGGTTGTTTTTCAAAAAATGTCTAAACATTTTTTCGTGCATCTACACAGGCCTAATTTACGTGTTTGGTGCAAATTTGTTCGAAATAGATAGAATATTTTTCTCTCTAGCTAATAATAATAATATTTATTAGTTAATCTCCTACTTTAATATTACCTCTCCTACCCTCCTAAAACTTTGAAAAGTATTGAAAAACAACCCCCTTTTTGGCCAAAAAAACCCCAAAAATCTGTTATTATTATTAGCTAAACGAGAATTTTTAGAAAGATACGGTTTTTACATATGGCTGGGTACATTAAAGGCTACAAATAAGCCAAATTTGATCAAAATCGTTAAAGCCGTTTTTTTATTAAAAAAATAATAACTGATTTTTGAGGGGTTTGTTGGCCAAAAAGGTTTTGTGCATCTATAAAGGCCTAATTGACATGTTTGGTGCAAATTTGTTCGAAATCGATCGAATAGCTTTCTCTCTAGCTTTGTATACATACATACATACAGACAGACATTTTGTAAAAACCACTTTTTTTACTCAGGGGGTCCCATAACGAATATTTCCACAAAAATCTCAACAGCGATTTTTTTGCGACACTATAATTTCTCTATAGTATAGTATAGTGAGAAAGTAAAATTAATAAATTTTGCACCTCTTATTCTAGACTTCTTAACTTATTTGATTGTACATTATGTAACGAAATGTGCTAATTATTTGTCGTATTTTCCTGTGCAACAGTTTAGCTATCGTAAAGGCAACTAAATATCAGGTTTCCTATTATTCTTTCGCAATAGATTATTAACCTTATTTACTTTTATACATTTTAGGTATTTTAGCCTCCGGAATAGGTTATACGAATATAATTTAGGTACGTACCTTTTAAAAAACGTCAATTCCTATTCC
>JAGFPH010002583.1:34282-56652 GCA_018207615.1 Philaenus spumarius | reverse complement strand
GGAATAGGAATTGACGTTTTTTAAAAGGTACGTACCTAAATTATATTTATTTACTTTTACTACTTATTTAATTGACAAAATTAAAGAGGGAAATCCTACATGAGGTATTAATGAAGTACACGTTCTTACATGTCAGCACTTCGAGTGTTACTAAGGTAACGCAGATAGTAAATCTTCAACTTAGTTTATTACTTGAACAGCAGGTTAGGAATTACGGCCAACGTTTGTATTGCTTATGGCAATACAAGGTACTATATAATAGCAGCATTTCGTGATAAATCTCCACTTCCATTGAGAAAGTAGACAAAATAAAAACTCATGTTTTTATCTTCAAACTATATATAGGTGTTATATTCAAAGATCAATTGTTTAATTATTTTGTAAAAAATAAAAAAACAAAAAATTTGTATTTACTATTTTTATTAAATACTAGCTGACCCGTACGGCGTTGCCCGTGGTGTTTGGTATTTTCAGTCTTTTTAACGTAATTGTATTCTTTTTAAGTGTTCAGTCAATGAGTGGTATTTGGCTTTTATATATATAGATCTTAAATAATAAAAGCACTATTGTCATAATAATAAAAGATCTGAAATTATGATTTTAGTAACTTTGATCCCCCCAAACCCCTCCTAAAATTTCGAAATTTTTCATACCCTTTCTTAGTGAGCACCTATGGCCCTAGAGGAAGCTACATACCAAATTTCATTCCAATCCGTTCGGTAGTTTTTGAGAAATCTTGATGAATGAGTCAGTGGGTTTTGGCTTTTATATATATAGATTCGTACTTTAAAAGATGTAGTACTTTTTTACATCAGTCTACACGCTTTCGTAATCTTTAGAGATGGTTTTTAGTAATTAAACTACTACTCCAATTCTACAAAACATAATTAATTATTGTCCTTGTTAACTATCCCTCTTCTCCTATGTAACTTAGTTCAAGTTACCGGCTAAATATCTTCTAATCCAAATAAAATCTTTTACAAAATTAGTTACAAGCTTTAATCAAAGTCTCTTAATTTCTGTATTAAAAATATGAAGATCCTATTTTCAATCTACAGTAACACCCCAGAAAAACAATTAAAGTGAATTCAAAGAACTTAATCCAACGTCAAGAAACCTTGTTGAATTTGATCTTAAAACATGTTTGGACTTAATACTTCTTCTAATTTATTAATTTCGTTCAGACTTTATAGTATATTTGTTTTCATGTAATTAACTACACGAACTCTCCAGCAGTTGTAGTTTTTTTTTTTTTTTTTTTTTTGTAATTGTTATTCAGGCTACTATGATAAATCGGAGATAAAATTTTAAAGATCCGAAAATCAAATTAAATAATCGCATAGCCTATATTATTTCTCAAGACTATTTTTTTGTCGGTACGCCATAACTTCCTTAATACATCATCAAATTACATGAATGAGGCATCATTTTAAAGCTTTCCTTAACCACTACACGGGAAGAATAGACAAACAGATTAAAATTCATGTTTTAATAACAAAAATTGATTTAAAAAACTTTTATATTATACTCTGTATGTTCCTAATGAAAGGCGCCATCTACTAACCATCTGTTTAACTAGCATGACAGCTGTTAGTTAGATTGTTTACACTGTAAGATTGTATAGGGAAACTGTTATTTATAAACCAATGTAAATATATAAACTTAATTAACTGAATTAAATCAACGTGTTAAATCAGGTAAATGTAGGCCTACTCCGAACTTGCGAAATATTCGCACGGGTCAGCTAGTTATTTTATAAAACTGATAGAAATATTACTTAGCTGTCTACATACCTTTTCAGATAAAACTTTATCCGGTCTTTTCGTTTTTGAGGGTAGTGAAATTTTTTTAAATTATTACAAAATATAATTTTACAGAATATAACCAAATGTGTTGTTATTGCGTAGAAAATTATGTAGTTACTTTTTTGTATACGTAAATCATTTTTAATTTTCATAAAACATCGTTTAAAATAAACATTAAAGAGTAGTGGCAACCATGTATAATGTATTCAGTAACAGCTAGGAAATGATAGCTCAGCTAAGTACAATACTGTAATGTAGGCCTATACTGTCATTAATTAGGCATTGTGTCGACTGTAACATTAGTAGGCCTGGCTTGTATAACTTGTTATTGTAAGGTTAACTAACAAACTGTATTCATTATGTATATAAACAGAAATATTTATCATTCAAACCTAAATATACTATGTACAAATAAGACTAAATTTGTTTAAAGAATTAAGAGATAAAATAATTAAGGTCAATTGTATCTGAATACACTAATAATGTTGCAAATTCTTCATTTCCAATGAAAACAATTTTATTAATTAGTGACATTTCAGGTTAAAAAATAAAAACCCAAATACTAGGTTTATGGATACAAATCTGAAATTGTTAAAAATGGTGTATTGCTGAAAATTTTTGTTGTGTTTAACTATATTTAATGTTGTCTTTTTGTTTCCATTCAAAGACCTGACTTTAAGTCTATAGGAGAATTGAAAGACTGGGTATGAACTACTACACAGAAAGTTCAGCACCAATAGCCTCAACAATAGTTCCCTCTAGTGCTAGAGGACCTTACGTGTATCAATGCTTTCCTAGTATAAATTTAATAATATCTTCAGTCAACTAATCAGGTCATAGACATGTTACGATTACAAATGTTATCAAATTATTAATAAAGAACGTGGACTAATACACGAAAAATGCATTCCTAATCCAGATTCAAACTTAAGAGTATTGAAACAGAATATTCGAAGTGTGCTACCATCGCTCCTGTTTAATTTGTTTACGTAACTCTATTAACTGTATTAAAATCACATGACGCCATGTTTACTTGTTTTGTAATTTAATGAAGTAAGTAATTACAAAGCTGTAATCACAAAAATGCATTACATGCTGTGAATTGTTAAACTTCAATAAATTCTCTCAAAACAGAATACTTTAGTATATAGGCATAAATCTCGCGTAAAGTTTCTAAAATCTATTTTAAACATAGTTTATAAAGACTCATAATGACCTGAAAGCTGGATTTATTTAAGATATTAACTCTTTATTTTAGGAATTTAAATTCTTAGTCAATCTACAAAAAAATCAACAATACTACAAACAATTACGGATATAATTTTGCATTTTGAAGACATTATGCCTTTCAGTTTACAGTAAAAACCCTTCAAATTTTCTCTAGAAATATGTAGGTATTATGAAACATATATTAATACTAATTATTTACCTTAAGTCCGCCTTGTGACTCCTTGTCGTTAAGTTTAAGACATGTTTCGGAGCCGTAACTCCATCATCTGGTCATTCCTCTGGTGAGTTCGTCGAACATTAAAAATATTAAAATTTTATACACACAATTTACAGTTCGTCACATAAATGAATATACGGAATAAAGATGTAGCGCATCTCAACGTACGGTCAGTATAATGCAGTGCAGCCTACTGATCGTTATCTCTGTATGTTTTATGCAAGTGGTTGATAGCCGTGTCGTACAAATAGTGGGAGTTGAACGTAAGTTTGTCATTTAATATGTCATCTGGTTTTTTTTTAATGTTTTATATATTTCAAACTCCTCTATTGCGTTGATTATTCTTCATTTTGTACATGTGTATAAGGCTTCTACTGTCGAGTTGAAGACTCCCGGCTTATGATTCGATTCAATGAGGTGACGTGCATAATTACACCTACTGATAACAGAGCTCTTGTTAGGAAGATGTTCTTTATAACGTTCCTTAAACGTTCTCCCTGTTTGACCAATATAATGTTTGTCACAATCCTGGCAATTAATTCTGTATACTCCGGAACTTTCTTCTATTGGGGTGATAATTTTTGGAATTAACGAAGCATATAAGTTATTATTAGTAAGGAAAGATATAGTTATATTGTTTCTTGAAAACGTTTTGTAAGACATTGGGTAAATATTTAGTATATTCTGAAGAAATATAGCTTTTTTGATGGTATTGTCATTCTCAGAGCGTTTTGTATTCTTTTTCTTGGTATGGTTATTGATTAACTTGTCTATACCCGATTATACTATTGTACCCGTTTGCCACCGTTTGTCAGCCAATAGTCCTGATATTGGTGAGCCCATGGCTAAGCCTTCTTCTTGTGTATAGAAGGCGTTATTGAAAGTAAAATGGTTTTGTTCCAATAACGTTTGTAATAACATTGTTAATTCATTTATTTGCTGTTCATTTAATTTGTTGGTCTTGGTGAGGTAATCGCCAACAATTTGTAAAGTTTCGACTATTGGAATATTGGTGTACATATTGACTACATCGAATGATAGAATTTTGTAATTTGGAAGTATGTTGATATTTTTCGTTTTGTTTATGAAATCTGTTGTGTCCATTATGCTATTGTTGTTTTCAAAGGTGGTGTAGTTTTTATATTTCTCTTTAGCCTCTTCGCCGTTTTATAGCTTGTCGCGGATGTGTTTATTAACGGTCTTATGGGTATGTGTTCTTTGTGTAATTTCGGCAATCCGGTGAACTGAGGGGCCTGAGGTTTAATGTATCTAAGTGTGGCTTCACTTAATAAAGATGTGCGCTTATTTATTACCTGGTTAAGATTCCTGTGGATTTTTTTTGTTGGGTCATTAGTTAACCTCTTGATGTTTTTCTCAAATAAATCTATGGTTTTTTGTCTATAATCATTCTGGCTCATAACTACCAAGGTGTTATTTTTGTTGGCCTTTGTTATAATGGCGTCGTTGTCGGCTAGCTTACGTTTAATTGTATTTAAGATTTTGATCTCTTTATGGTAACTGACATTATAATTCAGATGTTGTGTATTATTGTATTTTGAATTCAAAATACTGTTTAATTTATTATTGATCGTTACACGAACTTCATTCTGTACTACATGTTTTTTTTATATAGATTGAACTGTGGCTTCAGCACTAACTACCTCGCTGTGTTTAATCTAGGAATTTTATACTTCAAACCTTTATTTAATAAGTTGATTTCGCTACATGCGCTAGCTACAAGTTGAGATGCGCTACATCTTTATTCCGTATATTTATTTATGTGACGAACTGTGACTTGTGTGTTAGTGTCCGTGTAATTGTGTGTGTATAAAATCTTAATGTTTTTAATTAGTTCGACGAACTCACCAGAGGAATGACCAGATGATGGAGTTACGGTTCCGAAACATATCGTCTTAAACTTAACGACAAGGAGTCACAAGACGGACTTAAGGTAAATAATTAGTATTAATTGTCTGTGACTCGGACCAAAATCATGCTATGAAACATATTCTAACCTAACACTAAATTTAATCATTTTCAAATCATTTAAAAAGTATTTTCTGTACTTACGAGTTAATGTATAATCTAGTTTTCATTGTCTGTTATACAGGAAAACACCCAAGTATAAAGTGATAAACTAATACAATAATTGTCCTATATTTAAAGAATTTAAATATCTAGAGTCACATTGCTAGTCCATAGTTGTATTATTTTGTTATATAAGCTCTGCAGACTTTCCATAATAATCAAAACAATTGAGTTTAAATATATTCTTCGAGGGATAATCTTTGCCAAATAAATTTTAATCAAAAAATGCCGTTCAATTGATGGATTGTAATTACGTTTTTCTTCTTGTATATTATCGGTCTGACTATTAGTTTCCCGCTGGCGTAGTAATATACAAGCCAACCTCGTAACACAACGAATGTTTCCACAAAAACCTAAACGAGCTTCTACAACCTCAAACAAATCAGATATATCCTAATTATATATTAATTTTATTCTCACATATTTTCATCCAATATCTATTAATTTTAAATGTATGAAAACGTAAATATTTCACGTAAATCTAGCCTACTGATACTGTAGCTAAAAGTTTACGTATTTCGACAAATAATTTTTAAGTGAAATTCTAATAGTCTTTTCTCCGATTTTAAATTATGCTTGTTGAGATGAATAATTAACTTCCCAATGGTTGAAATTGTACTCTTGAAAATGTAAACATACAAGCGTGCGAAGCGTGGGTAGAGATTGTTTTTATGATAAGAGAAATACCATAAATATAACTTACTGTAGGTCAAGGCTCTCAGTTAGGGCCTCTTAGACACTATTAATTATTAGAGTATTAAAAAAAACAAGTTTCAAGTATAGTAATCATACTGAAACCAAATCTTTATTTCGTAATGTAAACTAAGCCTAAAGTTAATTGAAGGAAGTTTAGAATTGCAGTCGAAAGAGCCCGATCGGTATCGGCTGAAGTTGGCGAGTGCAAGTTAACTAACTCCTCAGACTGGACATTTATTTAAGGTTCTTCGTTCAGTAGTCAGTTGATTGAGATTTTCAATGTGAAACAGTTTACAGTTGTCTACGCTCTGCAATAAAATATGAAGAGATCCAAAAACATTAAATATTTGCAAAAGTCTTCGATTTTATCTTTTTTTAAGAAAAGTAAAGATGTGATCGAGCTAAGTGTTTTTATTTTACCGCTGCTTTTTATTTATGTTTATTTTTTTACAAAACCCTTATTCTTCTGTAGGTTACAGCTCTGGTCCAATGTTAAACTTTGTACTGAAGTGGCTGTACAAGTACAACAGAGGAACAACGTTTTCAAACTTTAAGAAGCTATGAGAAAAATTTGCTACATTTCCAGTGACAAGCTGCGTTTGCCAGAAGAGTTTTACAAACGTCAGCATTGTGAAATAAAACCTTTATTCAACAATGCTGCAAGATCGTTTGGAACACCTTCTGATCCCATTTGTCGGGCAAGAACTCACTGTAAATACTGATCTGGACACTGTAATTGAAGAATTTAAACAAATGGTGTCCTACGATCGTCCGATGATTTTGTAGTAAACTAACCTTATTTTCCTCTCATCTAAACTCTTTTATTAAAATAGTAGCGTTACACTTGTTTTTGATATGACATAAAATATTATATGCTTATCTCTACCTAATGTTTTGTTTATTGTTAATACTATAATGAAGAAAGAAAACTTGCTTTCCATTTCCAACTTGTGGACTTGTGGACTTGTGGTAGTGTATAAGCTTAGCCAACACCCATGTAATAAAGTAAACGATTTTTTGTTTTGTTTTTTTTTTCTGAAATTTGTGAAAACTAACCATTACAAACTTCTGAAAAACAAAATCAAAAATTTGTTTTCTTGAAGTGCAGCATGTAAGATAATAAACCAATTCAGTTAATAAGTCATCAGATTCAACCAACTTCTGTTAGTGTTAATAGGATTACTTCGTTTCAGGTGAAGAGTGAGCTTAAGTTTTGAAGTGATAACTTCTATTGGCCCGTTGGGCACTTTCGACTTGGCTATGTTTTCGAAATCTCGCGTCACGCCAGATTTCTCGCGAGATCTTGCATCACGCCAGATTTCCCGCGAGATCTCGCGTCACGCCAGATTTCTCGCGAGATCTTGCATCACGCCAGATTTCCCGCGAGATCTCGCATCACGCCAGATTTCTCGCGAGATCTCGCGTCACGCTTTTGTTTAGACACAAGTCAGATCGTGAAAAGGGAATATTATTAATACATTATTTACATTTATTAGCATAGCAATCAAATTAACACATAAGAATTAGTTAATATAATATAACAGCTGATTTCGCCCATCATCTGTAATTCTTAAACAAAACCCAGCGTAGATTATATTTTGGGGTTATGTTTACAACTTCAACCATTAAAATTTCTTGTGATGTTAATTTTCTTATATATTAGTTATACAACTAATGTAGGCTTCTATAACTATAAGTTATATGGGCTTCTACACGTTATAAGATTTGCTTTGGGGTTATAAACTGTATATAAAACTAACCTTTGATCATCAATATATTCGTTTATACAAATTTAAAGAAGGATACCTACTGTTTAACTTCGCAAACATTCGTACATCTTTGTATAACATATTTGATTATTAATTTCTTTACTGTAATATTAACAACTTCTAAATCATTTGATCTATCAATATGAAATAAAAGGTAACTAAAAGATAATATTTTTACCTTTCTTTAAATATATAATAACGGATATAAATAAACAATTTGAACAAATAGGCCTACAGTTTTATAATCCTTATAATTGTACACATTTACCGAGTTAAAAATCCCCGTAGTCATAGAAGTTATCACTTCCAACGTGTGGTCTTAAGCACACCCAGTTAATTTTTTTTATATAAGTTACTTATAAATTCATATAGTTCATTTAAGTTGTTTATATGATATATAATATCACATACCAACACAAAAATAAGTGTTTAAGTGTAACCAACCTCCATAATTACCTCAATTCCCTGTACATAAACATCCATTTTTTTAAACAATATGCTAGTACAGGTACACACTAAATCAAAAAACTCCATATCCCTTGTTCGTCCACTTTTCACTTTAACAAAACACCCCTATAAAGATTAATTAAAATCTAACTGATGGTAATTTAGCAGTTAAATGATTCATAAGTCACAGAATATGGATTATGCTCCCACTATGTTAATCTGTGATTAGGTCGATTAGGATGTCATTATACCATGTATTTGCTTGCTTTTTTAACACGCAATGGCAGCAAGGATATAGATAATATAAGTGACATATTTAATAATTCAAATGTTTTAGAATGTACATTTTTCGTGAAGAAAATTATTTTTTAAGTTGAGTTTACAAAAGATATTATTTTGAGCTGTTCAACTAGGCAATTACAACAAACTGAATTTCTGAAATAATATAAAATATTTTAAAATTAACGTGATTAATATAATTTTTATTTTAATTACTTAAAAAGTATTTTTTTCCAGATTTCCTCTAAAATATTAAATTTGGAAAGTTTCAGGTTACGTGGGATGGGAAGGCAAAGAGGACTGCGTATTTTATTCAACTTTATGTGTCAAATGACTAAGAAGATGAAGTTCTAAAAGTTACTTTTTAATATTTCATGAAGAAATATTTAAAACGACTTTGGAGACAAAAATCATGCGCCCGAATTATCAAATTAATACCAAGTGACATGCAACTTAAAATACGTTAGTAAATAATACATTGTCATCCTAAAAATGTATATGTTTAATATCATTGGAAATAATAAAAGCATATGCTAGAAAAATGATATCGTAAAAAGTGGTAAAATGAATAACCGATGATAATCTGTCACAAACAGACATGACAAAACTATTAACCCCGATCAAAATGTAGACTACTAATCAATCAATAAAACTAATAAATAGAAAACTACGGTAAGTGTAATAACAGTAAATTAGTAAGAATTTATATTACAATAAAAAAATAAAGAATATTTAAAATGTCATATATTTTTTTGTTTAAAATCGAGCAGGAAATGGAAAGGAGGTGTGAATGTGAAAGAATGGCATATAGGTCATTTTAAATGATCTTATTTAACTGTCTAGTTACTTATGGTTTATAGTAACCTCGCGGCTAACCTATCACTTGGATTTTGTTTTACTGTAAATATTTTGTAATGTTTCAAAGCTTAATTTGCATTGCAAAATAGGTTTTTAATTTTGATTTACTGACTAATAACAGAAAATAAAAAATAAAAATTCAAAAATTACAAAAACATTATAGCCTAAATTTGAAAAAAGTAGTTACCATACATAATAGTTTATTTAAAACACAAGGTACATTAAGTATTACATAAATAAAGTGTATTGATATAAATAAGCCAATATAATTTCTTTAGTAGAAACAATATAAAATAAATTTACTTATTGGTAAAAAATACCATGCCTCATATTAGTAAAATGGGATTGATTAAATCTACCTGAGCCGAAGTTATTTTTGTAAAATTTAAAGCAATAACTGAAACAAATTCACCCATAATCCCCATTTTATAATGAACTAGGGGAAACCCCTACGTATTTCGCACGCCAACCCCCCGTTGGAACCTTCTGTACACATAATCATGTGATGTTTTCTTTATAATAAAGGTGTAGGAAATAATAACCCCAAAGCTAAGAAGGTAAATAATGTTAAATGATCAAATCAAATTATTTCGTATATTTTATAACAGCAGTTATATTAGAACCAGCAAGGCTTAGGTCTACACTTTAATAAAAACCTAACCTAAAAGTTAGACAAAGCAAATAATTGCTTCAAAGATTGAAATCAGGTATTAATGGAAATATTAGAACAAACAGCTGTTATATGTTATTTTATTCAATTAGTTGCTATGGTAATAAATGTAAATACAAGTGTTGGTTTATCAATCTAGGCCTAACCTAAGATTTTTTCCCGACTAAATTTACGAATATTGAAATAAAAAAATGTTTTTATCGAAATGAATTATAGCCTATGTTACTCAGGGAAAGTGTAGCTTTTTATTAGTAAAACTATTTTTTAATCGGTTGAGTAGTTCCAGAGATTACCCCCTACATACAAACAAACAAACAAAAAAACAAACTTTACCTCTTTATAATATTAGTATAGATATGATTGATAGCGTCATTTATATCTACAAATCACGATACACCTTTCTCACCAAGGTGTATCGTGATTTGTCAATTTAATTTGTATCTCATACAAGTCCTCATACTTGTGTGCCAGTGTAAACATACCTTAAGTAGAGTTGATTACTTTGATCTATAACTATGATATAACAAAAACTAAAAGTCAGTGAAAATAGTTTTCTAATAATTTTTATGAATAAAGTTCTTTAAATGAAGAAATTGATATCCCAGTCCACAAAATTTCTTAACTGAGAATACTTATTATTGGGGGAAGAACAATAAATGTTGTATTTGTCTACCTCGAAATGTGTTGCATTGAAACTGACGGTTGTGTACACATGCTTTCTTGTGGGTTCGTCTACAAATTCAAAAACGTCGAAGCTACCAACACTATACAGCTCTCAGTACTGCAGAAGCAATTTATTTTCTTATAAAACCCTTTAGGGGGAAACTGACAAAACTCCATGAATGGACATTCAGTGCAAGTTAGCTTACCTGTTATTTCCAGATCCTTAAAAATATATCAAAATGGAAACAGAAGAAGACAGCTGGAAAAACAAGCATGCTCATTAGTTTGGTGTATTAGTTTATCTTACTGTAGGCTTTAACTTTGATTCTTCCTCTTAACGGTATTCTTAATTAATTGCTCAAAAATATTTGCTCGATTTTTCTAAAGCTGCAGATGTAGTAAAAACCATAGTTGACGCTTTATAATGAAGTAAGATTCAAATGAGTTTACAAAAGTACTTACACCTAAACTGAAGAAATGATATAGAATATGGAAGTTGACATGACAAACCGTCTGAGACCGACAAATGGAGAGCGAACTACATTACAGAGTTCTTAGATGACTGTCATAAGAAGAAATCTTCTTGATAATAACGTTCAGGATTAAAATTAATTAAATTTTCCTCGGAAATTCTGTGTAAAAAACTGCTTACGCTATTACCAGAATCTATTTGAAAGTGGAAGACTACACTTATGAGTGTTTGCAAAGAGGAAGATTCTCAAAAGACTTTGCTTGAAAGATTCATTGCGTTTTTTTCAAATGAAGATAAATATTTGTACTTGATATGTTTAGAAGTTGAAATATCTCTCTTTCAACTAGAAACTCAAACATGAACAGCATAATACTCATTCTCAGTTTATTCCACTCTATTTCCAACGTGCTAAAACAGTATAAATTGGGTTGTTTATAAAAAGCTGTTTTGATCGCTTTATTTACTATTTCGTTGTTATTTTGTAACCAACATGGCAACCCATAAGACCCTATGTTAAAATTTTTCAACTTTTAAATTAGATTTTCTCAAAAAATTGCACACGAAATACAACTTTATGGGTGTACTTAAAAATCAAAACTACACCTAAATAAAAAATTTCTTTGAATTCGTTAAAGCCGTTTTCGAGATCCGAGACAGATACAAGAATTGCTCATTTAAAGTAATAAGATTCATTTTGACCTGTAAATATTAAAAATATAAAATGAATTGAAAACTGTTTTATTTCTAAGAATGGCACCAATAAATGCTACTAGAACCTACGTTTGCACTTTAAAATTTGTATCTTTTGGAAAAACTAATGAAAATAAACTAAAATAGTAAAGTATAAAATATATTTTTATACTTTCTAATAAATAACTGCTTCAATCAGTCAAGGAAGTAAAGCATATCCTAACAATATGTGTAAGTAGAATATACAGTAATGCTCTCTGAAGAAAAGCAGATTTGTAGGAAGAAAATTTAATGTTTGTTTTCTTATTGGAGAAGGGAATTTAAGCCTAGGGAATGAAGATGTCAAGAAGAATTAAATTGACAAATATTATTTTTCCTTATGTCATTGGATTTGTGCTTTGAACCATAAAGAAGATTACAACGACATCTATAAAGTTATCCGTCAATTTCAGATACGTCAGAAGTAATTTATCCTAGCCCAGAAAATGTACAAGTGATCAGCTGTCATCTATCCCAGCTCAGAACGTGACATTGGCTCTTAGCTGCTAAACTGTCAAAAAGATGCTGAAACATTATAAGTCATTGTGTTTAGAAACAAATATTGAGAAAGGTTCTTTATTACATAAAGAAAACAAAACAAAAGTAACAAATAAATACTACAATATTAAACTATAATAAAGGAACTACGAAGCTGTAGCACATGGATGTACAAACATAAAACTATAAAATATTGTATCAATAAGAAATTGTAAAAAATAAAACATAGATACATTTTACGATTAGAAATAATAATTGTAATTAATTGTTAATTATAGAGATGTGCATTGCTATTTCTAATGAGTTCCAAATTTACAATTTCATAACTACAGGGTATATAAAAATGTAGGTTATAGAGATGGTATCAATATCCACTTTGACATTAGAGACATTATTGTCAATAAAACAATATATATATGTATCCATAATGGACCAATTCACTTTCCAAAATCACAAATAGTATTTTCAAAATAAGTTGAACTTTAGATAAGCTCTACTTGCCCAGATCAGCATTTATTTATTAGTAGACCATTTTCTAAAATAAAACAAATAGTACCATTGCAATCCTTTTACTAAAATAAATGTACGATTAATTATTATTGATTCCTCAATATTAAAAGTTACAAATTAAAAATAATGAATTTGAATTAAAGGAATGGCAGTAAATTTATATTTTAAATTATGAGCTATGGTTTTTTATGTTCTGAATGTTAACTGACAGTATTGAAATGTATTCATGAAGTACGCTCAATGTAATCTCACAAAGTGCTGAACATTTGCAGAGTTTAGGAAAAAACATTTGGAAATGATTGCTTTTATCCATGCATCCATTTGTCTAATATATAAGAGTATTTCAAAAACTGTCTTTCGTTACTACGAGAAAATATATTCATTTTAACATCTGCAATGTTTTATCTTTATATACTTGCTCAATGCTCATGTATTAATAATAAGTAAGTTATAGTTTAGTGACTGCAATCGTACTTGAAGTAACTAGTGCCATCAATCATCTCAAATGATTTACTTTCTAAAATAATAAAATGTGGCACAATATTGTAAATAATTTAATAATATTAGAGTAATATTACAGCAGATAAAATATATTCTAAAAGATGTCTAACTACAAAAAGAAAAGTGTAAGGAATTTGAGTAAAAACCAACTATGCTGTTTGTCATATTGAAAGACTCCTCCACAGAAAGTGGACCACTCCCTTCCTTCTCCACCATCATTAATGTAACAACATATCTCAGTTGTAGTTAATATAAGGTTTGTGCTGAATTTAGTGGTGTCTACTCGAATGAACCAGAGCGCCGACTCCAGGGGTGTTCGGATGCAAAAGCAACCCCCAGAATTATATTGAGAGAAAGGATAAAAGATCAGGACGGTAGGCTGGTACGCCCTCCTAACCCATCATAGTTACCGAAACAGAAATGCCAAGGCCTACTGACCCTACATAGGATGCGAGGCGTTTTGAGTTGCTTCTGAGTAGCAATGATTTACTAATTGGATCCATGTAACTAGTAAAAATCTGTTATTAGATTCAATATGTTTTACTATCTTATCTATCTAAGTCTAACATAAATTGCCATTTTTATGCATTTAAAAGCACTTTTTCAGCTGGCATGGCTGACATCATAGGCTAGTAAACCAATGTTTGAAGTTAATTCAATTTTTAGGGGCTTGAAATAAACAAAGTTTATTAACTTTTAATAATAAAATATGTATTTTTTTATTTTGAAGTGGTTTTTATAAGTAGGCTATGTACATTAGTTACAATTACGCCTACAACATTACAATGATAGCTTAAAAATATAATACATTGAAAATAATTGAATATGTGATTATTTGAGAAAAAATTAATAAAACATTAACAAAGCCGTTATGAAAACTAGAAAATAGCCTAGACCACTTAAAAGTCTTTCGTTAAAACTTTAAACTTAGTTTATTAATTTTAAATGAAAAATATGTTTCTACGAAAAATAGATCTGTTGATGAAACAGTTCGTTATGGTTTTAAGGTTCAATTTGTTTGCCTTTTGCTGATGTACGTGCATGATAGACATGTCATTCAATTTCCCTTGTATCATGGTGCTGCGCACATAATCGCTCCACTGTACATGTAGAGACTGGTATGGTTAAGGAAGTTGTATCAACTTCACTACTTCTCTGGAATCTAATCACCTAGATTTTTATGTAAGGTAAAGAAACTTACCAAATCTTCTGTGCTGTTCAAAGTAACTTTCTTAGATTCACACATATCCAACATCATGTCTCTGTGCAGTTTAAATCTCTTTATGTCGAAATCATTATTATAAAATTACAGGACATAACTGCAATCTTGATTTTTGGAAAGTAGAAATGTTTCAATTTCTCTGAAGTGAGCCATTGATTTTTGAGAAAATGAATCTTCCAAACAGTTTATTACAATGCCCAGTACCTTGAAATAAGTCTTCCTGTATAATCACTGGGGTCATTAAAAACAACAGGCTGAGAATCATTGTCAAGTCATTTAGACATTTTTCAAACCTTTTGAAGTTTTGGCTCTTTGACATCAAGTTTGTTTTTGCACTCCAAACAAGAACTCCATAGTTCGTTGAAATTCTGATCTACGGTATATGATTTCAACATCTTATGAACACTTTCGATATTGTCCATGGACTTTTGAAGATTTAAAGAGGAATTTTGCAGAAACATATTAAGAACTTCAATAGATCTAAAATCTTAATTAGAGTCTCGGTACCTAACGAATAAAAACTCAAACGTTCGCAAACATTTCAAGAACACTTTTGCTTTTGTACCGGCTTCTTGTTTCTGAGGTTCAATTTCCTCAAAGAGCAGAACTAACTCTCTGTAGTTCTGTAAAATACTTGTTTAATTATGATATTCTGCAGCACCACCTGGTAGGGCAAAAGGAACAAATTGATTGAAGGTAAATAGAGCTTCCATCTTCGCCAACTTGTACTTACTCGAAAATTACCAACCGTTAAGGGGAACCTCTTACGAAACTGACAATATCTCTGATACTACAAAGGTAGTCTCTAACCATGGTCTCATTTTTTATTGCTTCTTGAGCCACTAAATTCAAAGCATTCATTTGGTCGTTTCAAACATTTATATAGTTTATTCCTTACTCCCCAAACACCCCGGCAACACTCTGAGCACTCTGGTGCCCCTGAAATGAACTATTCCGTGACATTACTATACAGTAAAATTGTTCTTCAAGAATAAATTTGCTACCATTTCTAAATACCTTTCTACAAAAATTTTACTAAAACAACCAATAGGTCAACAATAAGCTCCACCTTGGGAAAATTTGTGTTTGTGTTAGTATTTATCAATTCTGTATCTCTGTATTGAGACTAGCTGACCCGTACGGCGTTGCCCGTGGTGGATGGTATTTTCAGTATTTTTAACGTAATTGTATTCTTTTTAAGTGTTCATTCAGTGAGTGGTATTTGGCTTTTATATATATAGATCTCAAATAATAAAAGCACTATTGTCATAATAATAAAAGATCTGAAATTATGATTTTAGTAACTTTGATCCCCCCAAACCCCTCCTAAAATTTCGAAATATTTCAAACCCTTTTATAGTGAGCACCTATGGCCCTAGAGGAAGCTACATACAAAATTTCATTACAATCTGTTCGGTAATTTTAAAGAAATCGTGATTTAGTAATGTTTACCCCTCAAACCCCCTTAAAATTTTCAATTTTTTAAAACCCTTTTTTAGTGAACACTTATGGCCCTAGAGGAAGCTACATACCAAATTTCATTCCAATCCGTTCGGTAGTTTTGAAGAAATCGTGATTTAATAACTTTGATCCCCCCAAAACCCCCCTAAAATTTCGAATTTTTTTCAAACCCTTTCTTAGTGAACACCTATGGCTCTAAAGGAAGCTACATACCAAATTTCATTTCAATCCGTTCGGTAGTTTTTGAGAAATCGTGATGAGTGAGTCAGTGAGTCAGTGGGTTTTCGCTTTTATATATATAGATTAATATTACATACAGATATTAACAATAATAATTGAGATTATCTTTGTTTTCTAATTTAATTCAGTAAAAGGAGACATATTTTCAAAGTTTGAGTAGTAAAGCTATAAGATGGAATATAAGACTTCAGTAAATCCTCTTAAAACCCTAATATTATTTAGGAAATCTCAAGAATTCTCTTTGACTGAAAGTTTATTAAGACTTTGCTAGGTTGAATTTGTGTTAATAAATAATGAACTGTAAGCTGGGTTTACGTCAAGAGATAAGCAATCTATTTACTTTCATTTAATTTAAAAAAAAATTACAGTTCAAACTCTGATCGAAACTACATATCTATATTATTATACTGGTACAAAGCACAAATACAGAATTGTATACAATGAATAAACAGAATGTACAGAAAATACACACAATGCTATAAATTAGCTGGCTGAGTGTTTTATGGTATGAATTTTAAATCACATTGTTCCATAGGAATACTGAGTACTCGGTAAACAAAACCTGTATCTGTTGCTGAGATGATTGGTAGAAGTATTTTTAGTGTGAATAGTTTTTATGGATTTCTTTAAATTTTTAACTTATGCTTGTAAACTACTTTAAGTCAGTACAGTTGAGATACATATGTTAATACTATTATTTATTTCAATTTCGGATGTGAGAGTTAAAGCTGGTTGAATATTATATAAATCATTGTTAATCACATTTATTTACCTATTTGAATTTTTTACTAAGCATAGTGTCTCATCAAGATAACTATCCTTTAAAAAAAGTCATCCTTAATAATTTTGTGGAAACAGCTCAATATATTTTCCATTTCTATGTAATTAAAACATATCTCGTTTTCTCTGCTATTAGGATGCTTTACAATGGTGACCTTACGGCTTAGCAATTGAAGTTTAATGTAGCCTATTTTGTCTTTTGATTCAAGATTATTACTAGCACTGAAATAGTTTCGGATTCAATGTCTTTCTTATTTACCCGAAATAGAAATATAGCAAACTTATACGTTGGAGCATCAATGAAATTAACAAAAAGTCCAATTTGTATGCCTATAACCTGTTTATGCATTTTGGGTGAAGCTGTGAGTTTTGTTGCAGTGGGTTCGATTCTTTAAACATAGTTGTAACTTTCGCTTTGATAAAGTGTTTTTAATTTGTTTACTTCTCTATAATAATCTTTTGAAATGTATTTGTAAGATAATTTTCAGTTGTGTTGTAGTAACATCAGTAAACATTTTATAAACACAATCTATATTTATTATAATGACAACCAAACTTCATTTGTCTGCTCTAAGTACAAAAGCGTTAGTCTTATTAAATTTATTTGTTCCATTCTTTTTTGTTACAAAACTTTGTCTGATCACTTAATTATAGTTAAGTTTTAATTACTTTTATCTATTATTTTATATTATTTATTAAGTAAAATTAATTAAGTTTGTATATTTTCAGCTTTATATTGGTATGTAATAACTTATAAGTTTCTACAAGTGTAGTATTTTAATTGGGGAAACTCTATATAAATCTACATAATTTTAAAATAGTTTCCATAGCTAAAAATTGCATCCCACAACAACATATTTTATTACAACGGAAAAAACACATTAAAATGTAAACAATTAAACTCAGCATGAGATGTTTCATTGAGAAGAAAATCTCACCAAATAAACTGCAAGCCAAACCAAGCATTTGGCCAATCTACGAAATACAAGACTGTTTCTACAAAGGCAACTTAACAATGTATTAAGAGATTTTCCAAAAGAATCGGTCACAGAATATATTTAGTAATGATTTTTGTTATTTTGTTTATAATCATTTTGACTTTTAAATGTAAAAAATTAAGTTGATTTTTTTACTTTTTTGTAGTTAATATGCAATAGTATTTAAGGAAATAAAGGCAACTAGAACATACAAAAGTATAATTAAATTATAAATTTGCATATTTTAGAAAAAATTTTTTGAGCTTTAAAAATAAAAGGCTGTCTAGCCTACCATAAAGGTGGTATGCACTCCTCCCACGAGGCAAACATGATTAACTGAAATGGAAAGGGATAAAATATATTAAACAACTTCTTATAAAGAACTGAATCAATCGGTCAAGAAAGTATTCCATTATTAACTGTCTGAAAAAACAAATTTATCAGCAGAAAATTTAAATAAACAGTTCTTATTGGTTAAGGGAATGAAAAGGTCAAAAAGACAAAGATTTGTTTTCGTTGTAGCATTGAATTTGTGCTTTGAGCCACAAATAAGATTACTACGACATCTGCAAAGTTATCCGTCAACTTCAGATAAGTTAAAAGTAATGTATACTCCCTCAGAAAGTGTTCTTGAGATCAGCTGTCATCTCGACCTTAACTCAAGTTGGATTGATGAAAACACACCAGAACATGGAATTGGTAACTTAATGGCTAAATTAACAAACGGATTTTGACAATTGGTGTGGTGTCATTATATCCAGAAACATGTGTAACGAAGGTTAATGGAGTATATGTGGACAATATCATTACATAAATTAAACAAATTAATTGAAACATTTAATTTAATGTCTATTAAATTGAACGCTTTAAGCATGTTTCCTCAATTTATTGAAGTAATTGTAAATCATTAAAAATATGGTGACTATTCTGTGAGTGTCGTACACGAACTGAGTAAGTATTCTTTTTAGGATTTAACAAAGATGAAACCATACCTTTTAAGTTCATTAATAAATAAATAACTGAGTAATAACACTTCAATATCCTAGTGAGCATTTCCAAATATATTGTCTAACACAGTTAAGAGAGTAAGCTGCACTTCACATAAAAATGTACTGTTTTAGCGATGGAAAATCCCAAACAGTAAAATATATGCATATTATGAAAAAAGTACATAACAACACCTAAATTGTATTAAAACATTAACATTTGTTCAATTATTATAAGATGATTTCAGTGCAATTTCAAAATGTATTAATATAATTTTAAGTGAAAGTACAACTTAATACAAATTCCAGGAATTTGACAGATTTAAAGGTGAATCTATTGAAAAGTTGCAAGAGAGGAAATAACGAATCTAGGTGCTCACTTATCATAACTGAGGAATAAGATACTTTCAATAGCCAATTTTAAAATTCCTTCTAAACAGTACCAAATAGGCAACATTTATTTTTTTTTTTTTCTAGTAAGATCTACCTCTAATTTTGTTGTTTTATTTCTATTTAGTCATGTATTTAAGTTTCTTTAATGACCATCTCGTAAATTTATATCATAAAAGGTAATAGAACTACCAGGCTGTAACACATGGGTGGGCAAAACATAACAAAACTGTAAAAATTTTATTGAGTCACTATGAAATTTTAGAATTGATTAACCCTTAAGTGGTGTGTGGGTTGTAAAAACACCCCAAGCAGGTAATTTTTTCTATATCTCCAAGGATAGGTTGGCTCACCTGCCCATCATTTCAGTACCTTCAACTGACTGTAAGAGTCTACTGAAAAACCGGTTTTTGTTAGTTTTTACTGAGTTTTACGTCAAACAGCTCTGGGGTGCCTTGTACTCCACTTGACCAGTTAGTTGTGTAATATTTTACAATAGATATTTTACATATGAAATAAGCTCTAGTTATGTACTAAATAAAGCTAATCAATTATAACAGATTGTTTCACTAGGTAGTATATACTTTAAAGAGTAAGGAAACATAAAATCTACACTAAAAACCTCTTTTTTAGGGTATTTTTTTTACTAACTGTTAAATTTTTATAAAAAAATCAAACTTTTGGAGTTTATTTTCTTAAGAGTTAAAACAAAGTTGTTTGAACAAAAATACTTTAAAAACATAATCTTAATAATTGAATAGCCATAAAAAGTTTTAACATCACACAAAACAAAATGTAGAAGACATTTAAAGTAATTTTTAATTTATGGTGTCAGAAACACCCTACGCAACTGGTGGTGTTGCAAAAACCCACACGACCACAATATGTTTAACAAACATGAAAGCTGTTAGTTAGATTGTTTACATTCTATGATTTATGCAAGTGTAATCTATCATGAAAATCAATAAAATTAAATCAACTTAAAGCGTTATAAATCGTTATAAACTGTTATTTATAAACCAACGTAATTAACTGAATTAAATCAACGTATTAAATCAGATAAGTTCTCCTAACTTGCAAAATATTTTTAAAAATGCATTAATTAACTTAAGATGGATTTATTTTAAAGATGTGAACAACACTATTGTTTTCAAGAAATTAAAAACACAATTATAATACTTTACGTAGTGTGAATTAAATTTTCACTAAGATTTCTCAAACATTACGCATAGAGAAAAATATTTCAACAATGCTACATATTATTTTTATTTCATGCTTTTCATTTTGAATATTATGTCTTTCAGTTTATGTTATAAACCCTTATTTTTTTTAATAAATATACCGTAAGGTAAAACAGCATTTAAAAACATACTTATTCTAAACTAACACTTAATTTACTCATTTCCTTGTAATTAGAAATGTATTTTCCATTGATCCATGTTAACGTACTATCTACTTTCTATTTTTATTTTAGAGGAAACATTACTTTCAAGATTAAACTGATAAACAAATATAAAATACACTTTGAGCTTGACGGGTGAGAAGGAATTTATATTTTTTTAAATAATAAAAATAACACTATTCTCACTCATTTACGTTTAATTATCAAACGCTTTTCAACGACAAAGTCGTCATCCTCAGTGATATATCAGCTACAACTGACAGATTATAACTGACAAGTTATATGCCTAATGCTGACAAGTAATAATCTGTCAGTTGTAGCTCATATATCACTGAGGATGAGGTCTTTGTCGTTGAAACTCGATTGATAATTAAACGTATATGAGTGAGAATAGTGTTACTTTTTTTTTTTTTTTTTATATATATAAATATAAAGTTGTAAAGTAACAATCAATTCTAGACTTTCAGTTATATTATTTAATATTTTATATTCTGTAGATTTTCCGTGCAATATTTATTGTAACAATTAAGTTAGTCGAAAGTTGAAATGTAACCTCTGTGGAATAAACTTTACCAAATAAATTATAAACCAAGCCATGCGTTCAATTGATAGATTGAAATTACTTTTGTATGTTGTTTGTTATCAGATCTGCCAATTCGTTTCCCCCTGAAGGAATAATATATTGGCCAAGCTTCATAATAAATAGAACGTTTTAAAAAAAAACCAAGCTACTATTTAAAACACTTTTAACGTTGGCAAAGGCACGTCTGCTCCAATAATTTTGCATTAACAAACATTATTTTACATTGTCTTCTTTATTGGCACATTAATCACTTAGTTAAAACAGTTTAAAAGATAAATTATAGAATAATTTAATAACCAATATTGACGTCGGTGCACAAGAGTCAAATGAGTCCATAGTGTACTACTAATACATCACGTCAGCGTGTCGTGTAATCTGACCCCCCCCCCCCCAGTCGAATCACTTTCAATATCGGTTCGCGTAGAAAACGATTGGGTATTGTACCATGAATATGTGTTTATAAGTGTCTATGTTTTTTTAATCTAATTTATTCTGTAATTTATATTTAAAACTATTTTAACTTAGTGTTTAATGTGCCAATAAAGAAGAAGACGCCATATCACGCTAAACAACTTTAATTAGATATGGATCTGAAGATGACGGTATAACCGTCAAAACCGATAATCCATCTAGTATCCAATTTGGATTGTTTGACGGAGTAAAACAAGATAATTAGCTTACTACATATTACTCATAATATACAATCTAGGAAGATATAGATCTATGTATTCATTATGTCTAAGTAACATTACTATACCACAAAGGTGTTCTTAGTAATATTTGTATTAAACAAAAGTGTCCTTTGTAACATTACTATATAACAAAATTGTTCTTTGCAACAAAAGTGTTATTTGTATTATTACTACACAACAAAAGTGTTCTTTGCATTATTATGTT
>JAGFPH010002583.1:21537-34272 GCA_018207615.1 Philaenus spumarius | reverse complement strand
CGTGTTCTTTATAATATTACTATACAACAACATTGTTCTTTGTATTACAGTATTACTATACAACAAAAGTGTTGTTTGTATTATTACTATACAACAAAAGTGTTCTTTGTATTATAGTATTACTATACAACAAAAGTGTTGTTTGTATTATTACTATACTACAAAAGTGTTCTTTGTAATAATTAATAATATACAACAAAATTGTTCTTTGCATTATTATCATGCAACAAAGGTATTCTTTATAATATGTTTATAAAACAAAAGTGTTCTTTGTAATACTACTACCATACAACAAAAGGGTTCTTTGTAGGTAGTATTTCTATAAAAGAGAATTTTTTTTTATTTTGCAATACAACAACTAATAAGCCTACAAAAAAAAACATTTCTAGCTTGTTCTTCACTCTATTGGTATTCATATTTCATTTAGATCTTAAGAATGACCACTACACCAGTTGAGATTATTTTCGTTTTGTAATACTCCATAACCGGAAATATAGTTTCAAAGCTTGAGTTATATAAAGCTCAAATATAAGACTTCAATAAATCCTTTCAAAACAAATCTTATTTTAGGACAAATCAAGAATTCACTTTGACGGAAAGTTTATTTAGAACCTAGCTAGGTTGAGTTTGTCTTAATTAATAAAACTTTGAAAGCTGAATTTACCTGAAACATGAACTTTCTTTCATATTATAAGGAGACCGTAAACAGTTCTCTTTCATCTTTACTATGCAATTTTAATCATTAATCTTTTCTATTCCAAACTATAACTCTAATTATTTCATGTCATTCGTGTATATATTATAATGTAATTATTTTGGTTAACGTCTTCTCTTTATGACCTGTAGGATAGCCAGATTTGAAATTAACGTATTGAAATATAAAACTGCCAACTGCGGTAACAACGCACGCCTTTATTTTTGTCAGTAGGATAACAATCATAATTTAGCGCCATGCAAACTTTACATTCAAGTTGTGTTTGGTAATACCTTAGTATTTTTATCTTTTAGACACCAAGCACAGTTACAATATTTCGATACATCCCAAATTAAACAGACCAATTAATTGTGAAACGCATTTTGGTGATGAAAAATGATCTAAATTGATCGACAGCAAAATACAACTGATTTCTTTGCCAATTTTGGGAGTTTGTAAGCGGTTGTAACAGAATGTTTATTAAAAATGTTCATTATATCCAGTTTTAGGAATTACGAGTTTTATAAAACAAACTTAGTTTTAGCACTTTTTTTAGAACATTCTATTCCATCTAATTACAAAAATTATCTGCAAAGTAAGTATAAAAATGAAACTTACTTTAACCTTTACAATAACACATAAAAATAATAATTTAACTTTAATATAACTGTTGCTAATCCTTTTATATTTTGCCTTTAAGTCAAAATTATTACACGATAAATAGTACTGATCTGACCTAATTTATATAAATAAATAAGTTCAACACACAAATAATAAGAACACAAAATTTAATTTCTTTTAATGACTTAGTAAGAAAACCAGTTATAAACATTAATTGAAAGTATTATGCTTCTTTCAAAATAGAAAATGCTTTCAGTCATCATTGCTCAGTATGGTTCATCATTCCATAATCTATTGCAATGTACATTATTTCAATGGAAAACTTTAACATTAACACATTATCAATTGTCTTTATAATAGTTTCGGGGTTTAAATATGAATAAATAGTTTTAATTGTTCTACATATTGTCTTTATCTATTAAATAACACACAATAAATCTTAACTTAGGTGGGTTGGTGCCGACTTTTCCCAAGTATTGATTAGGATAAAATTAAACAAAATATTGTAACACACAGTCATAGGCGTAACCGGGGGGGTTTTGGGGGCTATAACCCCATTGTAAAAAATATTTCGCACTTTTTTACATTAAAAAACGCTCTTAAGAGTAACTTGTTTTCATCTCCCATGCAAATGTCAAACTACAATAAATTATCAATAATATATTGCTTACATTATCTTTGGTCGAATTGAGCACTGGCACTTTATTTGTTATACGATACAGTATAGTATAGTATAGCATGACCTGGAACACACACGGAGTTTTCGTCCGTCACGGATTATTTGCCGTCACCATCATATCAACAGTGGGGCGAAGGAGAGTATTAAGGGTCTGCTCCAGTAAACGAGAAAGCAAACGAAAACGCAAGAGTTTCTCACTATATCCCCATCTAAACAGTGCAATTTCTTGCAGCTAAACGCTTTGACATTGCCTTATTTCAAACCATTTTATAAGTCTATCTTTTGTAATTGAGTGTTGAAAAAAAACTTAATATTCTTTATAAAATTTCGGATCCGGCTTGCAAATTATTTTTCATTATTAATTTTGTATTGTGTTAGGAAAAAAATTCAAACTTTGTACTTACAAAATGTCAATTACATAACAAATCAAAAGCATTTAAACAAATGTAAATTGCAAGACAGATGCGTATTGCGACTGTGCTTAAAATGAGACCTTGCAAACAATTTTATGATAAAAATTAAACGAAATAAATTGTTTGAAATTTAACATTGCTCTTATGGGATGAAAATCCAAGATGGCCACCACTATAGCAGGCCCTTAAGATCATATACATTGGTTGGAAAATAAACAGTCGGTTTATTTACCGCTGACGGTTGCTGTGCACAACTACAATCGATGGATTTTCCACCGTCTCCGACGAAACAGTGGCAAACGTGACGGAATGCACGCCAATTTTCCTTATTTTAGTATTTTTTCGTAGAATGCTATACTTCAGCAGCGTGTGTAGTTCTTCAATTGACGAAACTAACATTCTTAAATAATTGAAAATTTTTTTTTCATAGTTCCTCAAATCAGGAAACACAGTGTAGAATGCTCCAAAATCTTCTCTTCTTTTGTTTATTGTTTATTGAACTCAAATAAGTATATTTTTGCTTCTTTTTCAATCGGTGACGGAATAACAATAAAGCAAGAGTTGTTCTCTGTTCATATCAATAAAACATTAAAAGAATTAATATATTACATCACACTTCGTGATTGATGAACTAAACACTTCAGTTTGAATTACAATTTGGCTTTTAGGCGTTGTCGGAAATTTTACCGCCCTGTATTGTGCAAACTTTAAATTTTATTTTTATTAGCTGCGACGGTAATTAATCCGTAGACGACAAAAAAACGCCGTGTGTGTTCCAAGCCTATGGGGTTAGAGCCTATGTCCCCATTCCCCTCCTTCCTTCACCTAGAAATTAGATGGTCGTCGATATTAATATTTGATGTCTTGTTATCACTTTAACGTAAATTTCACTATAGTGATGAGATGTTTGACAAAAATATTCTGACGTCTTCTAAAAGTAGTGAAATATAATCGATGCAACTGGACTTAGAAATAATATGTCATCATTTAATTTTGTATTGATGCTTGTTTTTCAAAGCAAAATTTTGGAGAAAATTCAGATAAACTAACATCAAAATCTCTTCAAAGAATCGAAATTAGTTTGACTGATGCAAGTGGAGGCCTTAGTAAAAAAAAGCTTTGACGGTATAAGCGCAATGATAGAAGAGTTTGCCGAAATTGTGCATCAAACTCATGCGCTACAACATGGAACATTGAAACTTCTCTGCAAGTCCGACGCCAAAAAAGAGTAAAAAAATTTTTTGATTTCAACTCTCTTCTGACTTTCAGGTCAAAGACCCCTTACAAAGTTTTCAAGTCTGTGTATCTTCTTCACTTTTATAGAAATTTTTAACTTTTTGAAACCAGATAAGCTTGTTCAGTTTTCAGAAAAAGAACTTGCTGCCCCAGCAATACGCAATATGTATTGTGATAGTATGAAACTGTGATATCTACTCTTTAGTGAATTAAATAGTTTGCTTAAAAAATCTAAATAAGGAAGATATTAAAAACAAAAACATAAGCAACATTAAGGGTATAGGTCATTATTTGCTAAGTGAAAATTAATTGATTGTTTCTAGTTTCCAGTGTCCCTAATGTGCGTAGTGTCACAGATAAAAGAACTAATAATTATTTTATCTGTGGTAGCTTTGATTATGGACCTAAGTACTAGTATACTCAAGGGTGGCAGTGTACAGCTTTTCTAGTGTTTTTCTTTACCTGTAACTGTGGCCACAAGTGAAAGATCTGTTTTTAAACTTAAATTAATACAACATTATTTAAGAAATTTGATGTCCCAGATTTTCTTGTCTTAGTATTTTGAGCATTGAAGATGAAAAAGGTTGCAAATTAAATTTGGACCAATTATTAAAAACAGTTTTGGAAGTTAAGAGCCAACAATAACAAGGCTTGAGTTAGATTTAATGGCCTATTCTTCGAACTTGTTATCTTTCATTGTAATAATATTGTATTGATTTTACATTATTTTTTTTTTATCAAAATTGCTTTTTGTGTCAATTTTTGTTTCAAACCGTAGTTCTCTTCATAGTTAGAATTTTCATAGCTTATTTTCTCACAGGCAGTAAAAATATTAGACGGGGGCGCATTTAGGCCTAGTTTTTGGCTTAGGGCGCAAAAACATTAGTTACCGTACGCCACTGAATTCAACACGTATTCAACATTTAAATAAGGGAAATTTATAATTTTTTAAAAGAGTTTCCATAACTACAAAGTATGTCCTAAATCAACACATTTTAAAACAACGCAAATAAAATATTAAAATGTAAACATCTCTGACTCGCATTAATTGCAACAATTGAGCTCAGCATAAAATGTATTCATTGAGGGGAAAACTTTACCAAATAAATTGTAAGCCAAGCCATGCGTTCAATTGATGGAGTGAGATTACTTTTCCTTGTATGTTTTCAGGTCCTACTGACTGTTCGTTATTCGTTTTCCTCTGGCGGAGTAGTATATCGACCAAGATTCGAAATTCAAAGACTGTTTTCACAAACTAAACTCAACAAACTTTTACGAGCTAAATACTAGTATATGTTAGCATATAAATTGTTAGAGCTACCGTAGGATAAATATTCAGTATTCACTCTCTTTAACCACTTTAAATCATTTTTTTAAAGTCACGTTCCTGTATATTCTGTTGTAGGCCTATCTGTATTTATAAAACTCACAAATATGTCACTCTTGTTCTTTTACATAAATCCGGATTCCACTATGTTAAACGTATTTATTTAAGTAGCCTAACAATTAGATTAATATTTGAGGAGTTATTCTCTAAATATCAACAGTAGGTATATTTTGGAAAGCAAACGAAGTTATGATTCAAATCAATTTATTTTGGTATTAACAATTTTCTTTAACAGATTTTGTCTTTGGGAAGGCAAATTATTTTTGGTTAGATTATAACGTTCCAATTTAATACACTGCAGTGCCAGATTATGTCACATTTTTTTAAACACAACCCTTAAATTGGTGGTTCAGGAGGCCTAACTTATCACAAATGTGAAATAAAACGCATAGATATAGACGTAAAATTCCGTCACGATGGAGAAAATATTTTTTTAATATATTTATTATTATTATTATTTACAAATATTGTTTTACTACAGACCGAATCGTATGGAATTTACAAAATTAGTGTAGTCAAATTGAATATATTTCGTATATGAGTCCGGAAGACTTGGTAATTAAGTTAATTAAAGTTTCATCAAAATCTATTTATCTTATTTATCATTTATCAATTTATCACAGCACAATTATTAATATAGAACTAGTGTAATATTAACATAAACTAGGACAAAATTATTAAAGTATGGTGTCAATTTGCTTGCTTATACTATATTATTCACTTAATTCTAGCAAAATTATCTTACATTCATGATCAAATAAGAGTGTTTGACAGACGACTGTAATAGTAGTTTTATTTTTTTACTTTCTCCCCCCTATACGTAGTAAATGGAGAAAGTATTGTTTTCGTCCAAATTTTCAAATTTGAATTTTTAGTGGAACTATCTGTTTTGGTGCTACCTCAACCCCCAAAAATTGTTTAGTGGAATTATCTGTGTTGGTTCTCCCTGAACCCAAAAATATTTTTAGTGGAATTATTTGTTTTGGTGCTCCCTGAACCCAAAAAGTGTTTTTTTTTTGTGATGTCTGTCGGTATGTCTATTAGGATGTGTACAGAGCTGGAGACCTACCAACCGGTAGGTACAGAGCTGGTCGGATTTTGATGAAATTTAGTATGTAGTGTAGTTCTGGAATATCTCCAGGCGGTTTTTTCCATTTTTTCATATTATTGATTTTAAGGGGTTTTCCCCCCCCCCCCTCCCCAATGGGAAAAAACGAGAAAAATCAAAAAATTTCAAAAACGGCTCTAACGATTTTGAAAAAAATGGTTTATTTGTAGCCCTTAACCATATGCAAAAAACAGAATCTTTCAAAAAATTCTTGTTTAGGTAATAACAATAATAGCTGACTTTGAGGGGTTTTTAGCCAAAAAGGGGGTTGTTTTCAAAAATTTTCAAAACCTTTTTTCGTGAATCTATACAGGCCTAATTGAGATATTTGGTGCAAATTTGATCGAAATCGATCGAATAGTTTTAATAATAATAATAATAATATAATATGGATGTGTGTTACATGCATCTAATATTTTCCATGGTATGTCCTACTTTTGCAATTCTAAATAACCACGTCCTATGCTACTCTTGGGAAGGTATACAGTTTCAACTGGGAAAAAGTATGTGGCAGTTATCTGGTACCGTTTATTATAGATCGTTACTGGTTGCTATAAATTCAAAAATATACTAATAAAATACAAATGATTAACAATAAACCGGAGAAAGCCCCCAAGTAGGGACTTTTCGAAAAAGATTATATTACAGGTTAGTATAGTGTATAGTGATTAGTCAAAAGCATAATTGTAATTAAACACAATATTATCATTATTTGGTACTATATGTGCCTAAACATTGAGTTCGCCATTAAAAATTGAATAAGGTACATTTTTATTTTTACGTTTTGGAAGAATTTCAATTCTTTGAATTAACTCCGAGTCTACTGCGCATCTCGAGGTCACGTCTCAAGCTACTAGAAATTCTCTACTATAATATACAGTGACTATAACATCTCGACCAATAGGAAACAATGCCTCGCTTGGCCACACTGTCTCTATATCCTCTATCTACTCACTGTACTACTATAACATAGACGGTGTAAGGATTGGGGAAGACAACTTACCCCAACCACTTTAAAATAAAATAAAATAAATTAAGGACAATTGAATATCATGAAAGGAAATAGGACAAATTGGATTTATAAGAATAAATTAAACTTGTAATGAATTAATTGTAAGCAGAGAAGCCGAACAGAAGTTAAACAGGAAAAATGGTATCAGATTCTTAAGTACAGCGAACAATAGAGCCTGTCGATAAAGCATTGACAAATTTGCACACGCCACTGAAGAATTGCAAACTGCCAGCAAATTGGGCAGCCAATAAAATAATTTAAAATTCAAAATCAACCAATGAGAGAAAAGGTGAAAACGCGCCGGAAGAAAGTGGAAAGCCAAGTTGATCCACGAGGGGTCAGTTGTGGTCTGTACTTGGAAGTTACTACACAGCTTTAAAAGTTTCAGTAAATTCAACACTATAAAAAGGGTTAAATTAAACGAATCAAAGTGCGAGAAGTGTGTAGGCATGTGGGAGTGAATAAAATTTATAAATGTAAAGTGTTTTGTGTGAAAATAAAATAATTAATATATGTAAAGTGTGGAGTGCGAAAGTAAAATAATTAATAAATATAAAGTGTTTTGTAAGGAGTAGGAAAGGAGAAAGGATAATGTGAGTAAAATAGAATGACTTAAATTATTGTATGACAGATTTCGAAATTTAAATTTAAAACCATAATACACATACGAAACATAAATCAAATTATATAAAAGATACATTTAATGAAGTAATAAATATAATTTATGTTGAGGTGAAATCATTAAAGATAGCTGAAAATAGGGTTTAAGAACACCTGCGAAGCAATTAATTGTGATTGATCCTACACATGATAAAGAAGGGTTTTAAGTTTTCAATTCTGAAAGAGTTAAGTTAAATGCGTTAGTAAATTGAGAATAGTGCTTAGATTTGAAAGGTAGAAATAACATTAGTTCATTTAGATATAGAAAGAGTAATTTTCATGTATTACCGTAGTACAATTTCAAGGACGATTAATAATTTGAATAATATTATCCATTTAGTTTCATGAATTTAAAAGAGTTTCGGGAATAATCATTACCGGTATTTTAAATAATCTGATTAATTTAATTTGATGTGTTTGAAAGAGTTTAAGGAATAATTATCCATTCGGATCATTTTGTCAATTTAAAATTGGACTGGAACTTTGTAAAGGAGAAGATTTTAGAATCATAGTAAAACTAGATCATTATTTTGAAACCATGTGTCTCTGTAATTATTGAAACCTAGTACTTTGGAGTACCTCTAGAGCCAAGCAATATTTTGATTCCATTCTGGGATCTGGTGGACGCCCCCAAACACTAATTGAGTCGTTAGTGGAAGGTAAAGTACATTTCAATATAGTGAAGAAGTAATTTTAAAATAACAAATCATTATATGATTGATTTAAAACAAAGGGAGAACACATTCACATATAAAAAGCCTAAGTCTGACAACGGTACCTCATTCTAGTCGGCAACAGAGTTTTAAAGTAACTTCATTTCGAGAACAGCACTGTTTGTTGTGAAATAGTCGGCACTACTTGAACTTGAATTTCAAAAGCTCTCACAAAATAATGCATTTAGTCTACCGCCTATCTAACTTTTAACTATCTAGAAGGTCCATAGTACCCTTGATTATACATAATCAACGTACTTACTTGAACGTCCATAATCAAAGGCTTTACTCATTAGATTACTTACTTGATACTTGAATCTGTGCTTTGACACTTTTCATTTCACAACAGCTCAGTGGCGGCTCGTGCTTAGGTTCACTGGTTCAGTGAACCCCCAAGCAAATTGTGTTAATAAAATATTTTAACAACTATAAATATTTAGTTCTTGGTTTCATAAATCTAACAATATAGTGTGAAAAGTTGTTAAAATACGACAGAGAGTTACAACGCTCAGCTCTACTACATCGTTTTCAGCAGCCTGGTTCAATCGAAAGAATGAACCTCCTGGCCTAGGCGAGGGGGTACAGGGGAACAGCGGGGGAATAGCGTTTCTAGCATTGCTTTTCGCTGCACGCTAAATGCAGCGACTCCCGACTCCTTCCGAAGATAGCCGAAGCTGCAGTTCACAACTAACTTTGTTATGGTGTGTGTAGTTGGTTTGTTTACTTCTTTGATTTATAGGTTATGTCAGTTATGCATTCTATGAAGTTCATGGATTAAGTTTGTGTTAGTGTGGGCATATTTTTATTATTGATAAATAATATTATTGCAGTTCAGTGTTGTTATTAGCGTTGTGTTAAGGAAAATGAACATCTTTACATCTTTGCTAAAGGTAACTTTTCTTCTTTACCTCTTGGGAAAAGTGTGCTATTAAAGTGTGCAGGTCATTTCATTATTATTATTAAAGTGTTACTTCATTATTTAATTTATGAGTCACTTTATGAACTAAAAACTTAATTAAACTAATGAATAAAGTAAAGGCTACTATGTAAGACAACATTGTTCTCAATTTTCCATTTATAATAATATGAATATGGTACTCAAATCTATCATGAAAAGTGTAACCCGATTTATCTCATTGCATGTTCAGAAATTTGCAGGAACCCCCCCCCCTATGGGGAATCTATGGGGAATAGATTTGAACCCCCAAGGTAATAATTCACCAGCCGCCACTGCAACAGCTGTTACTGTTATTCTGTTCAGTGTTCATGTTCAGTCAGAGTGGGATAACTCAAGGTCTCTCTAGAGACCTTGGGGATAACTAACATAATAATAATAATATAGGGAAAGGGAAACGTGTTCCATGTTACAGTTGTAATTTCAGTTGAGCTTCAGACCAGTGTTTCCATATTGAGGGGAAATTCCCCTTTTGAGGGGAAATTGGGGCCAAAAGGGGAAGAAAAAGGGGAAAGACCCAAAAAGGGGAATTGAGGGGAAATATACATTTGAGGCAGTGAGTGCACTAATGGCCTATCCCACAAAAATTAATATTTTAGTTAACATCATTCATTAAAGGCACAGTTGGCCCATACAACATTTCTATTTTCTAATCTAGATAGCACCACTAATCTGTGTCCTAGCAATATTTTCATTGTTGTGGGAAGCAGATGTGGCCCAACCCACACCAGCTTTTGTTGTTCCATTTTATTATGTTTTACTAGGCCATTTGCAGTGCTTCAAAAAAAGGCAAATGTGGACAAAACGTGCGAACTTCGATATTTTTTCCATAAATCGCTTTCAAATGAGCTCAATAGTAAGCCCCTAATTTATGTAATTACGGTTTTTTGGAAATAACTCAAAAAGTATAATAGATAGCAAACAAATAGCTATACTTTTTTGCGAGGAATTTTCATCCACGTTGTTTGAAATAAACGAGATTTAAATGTCGCAATAAAAAGTAATTAACAAAAAACCCTTTTTTATTTAACATTTAAATTTCGTGGTCCCTGTTTGGCCTAAGAACATGCAGTTTTTGACAGAAGGTGGGTATTTTGATGTAGATTAAGCCCACAAATTTTTTTATATATTCCCAAAATATTTGTCAAAAACTAAAAAAAAACTTTTATTGGATGACCTCGCTGCTGTTAAAAAAAGTGTTTTATTAATAACTTTTGCAATTTTAATTGTATCAAATCGCAATTTGCTGCAAATTAAAGAAGAATCCAATACGAGCATTTCAAAAAATAAAAGTCCTGATAGCTCAAACAGGGCCCATTTTTATTTATTTATTTATTGTCACATAACATTTTACATATAGCAAGAGCTATAAAACTGGTGACATTGTCCTCAACATAAGCCATATAATAACAAAACACAAACACAATAATACACAGTTCAATAACACCATACATAAATTTTCATAACCCTATGATTAAAATCACAATTACAACTATACATTTTTTAAAACATAAACATAAGATTATTATAAAAGTTCTCAATACATATCAACATTTTATAAATAATTAAAATTACCCAAGTCATCATCTAAATACTCCTGAATACTATAATAAGCCTTTTTTAACAGAAATGCTTTCAATGCCCTCTCAAATACTAATGAATTTTCAATTTCTTTAATACACAATGGAAGATTATTTAAGAATTTTCTCCCCACAAAATCAGAAGTCCTTGAAGCTATATTTAAGCGATACCGAGGCAACACGAAATTATTTTTTGCCCTAGTGTTATATTGATGCTTCTTTTCGTTATTGCAACCCGTAATGTAATTCACCCTAAAAAACATTATTGTCTCAAGAATATACAGTGAGGGAAGTGTCAATATTCCCAACCTCTTAAATAGAGGTTTGCAAGAATTAGTTTTCTTAGAAAAAGTCATACAGCGGATATATTTTTTTTTGCATTTAAAAAATGGCATCAACACCCACTGCACAGCACCACAGTAATACACCATATCGCATTATTGAACAAAAGCTGCCATGATAAATCATTAATTTAGTTTTTTGATCTACTATACTCCTTAATATTGACATTTGAAAACATTTGATGGACCTTTTTGCATTTGGTGCCGCTGCTCTACATAGACACAATATTTCGGAAAAGTACAAAAACCATAAGAATCGGTAAGATTTAAACGTTCATAAACAATTGGAATAATTTTTTTTTTAATTCATAGCGATCGAGTAGCACTATTTTTATTTGTTTTCTTTATTAGTTAATATTTTGAAAGTGTCATTATTTAATTAATTGGAGTCACCGGTGTCAATATTCAGACTTAAAAAAATATTTCTCCATCCTCCAGGACGTAAAAGCTAGAAACACCGGATGTAAATCGGACGCGTTCTTAAATCAAGTTCGATTTAGCCTAGTCATTTAATTGTAAAAAATGTTAATGTTAGTCGGTGATGTATTCTGCACCAAGTTGTTGACTTTAAAATAACAAATTGTGTATTTTAAGTTAAATAATACAAAACCCATTCATTATAAGGTAGTAATGAAGATAAATATTTTATTGTGTAGTGAGGGGAAAAGTGCAGGGACAATTAATGAAATAGAGGGGAAAAAAGGGGAAATTTTGATCATGGCGAGGGGAACTTTTCGTCGTAAAGTGGAAACACTGCTTCAGACCCACCAAAAGCGCTACTATCGCACAAACTGCGTGTGACATCATTAAGAATAGATCGTTTTGTTTATTTTTATTATTTGAGGGTGAGAAATGAGAGAATTAACCATCTCTGGAATTAACGGTTAGCAAAGTGGAACGATTTTGTAAGAAATGGGTAGAATTAAATTGTACTACGTTAAAGGGTGTCTCAAACTAATAACAGAAGAAGCACTTTTTTAATTTCCCATTGAAAAGTAATAGCAATCGGTCACTGTAAGTATGATTTGTATACTAATAGCACAGGAATTAATTTGTATAGACCTAGAATTTTATTCTAGGCTGTGTTAAAAAGTACAGTATTTTTACACTTATTTTATAAACTTATTCTTGTTTTAATAACCATAACAGTAGATAATCTCTAAAGAAAATAGCCTATGTACCTAAAATTTTAACACCATTTTGGTACTTGCATGTTTTAGATAAATGACCAATTTATGGTTAGGTTTGTTGTCTTAGGGGTAAAAATTTAGAACAGCTTGACCAGAGGTTTTTTTTAAAATTTCTTCATATTATGAAAGAACACGTTAAACTGATT
>JAGFPH010002582.1:134643-184422 GCA_018207615.1 Philaenus spumarius | reverse complement strand
GCTTTTAATATATTACTCATATAGTCATACAATAATTTTATTGCTGCGAAAATTTATAGTTTCCATAACCACTGACTTAGTGTAGTTGTATAATGCTTAAGATATTTTAATTTAATTTAATAAAATGTATTCCAAAATAAATCCAGTTTAGAATCAAATTGAAAATCGTTTTACTAAGTCTGGCAGGTCTGAGAACTAAGATGAAATTAAGAGAGAAGGGGGTAAGTGGGTAAATTCAATTTCTTCCAATAATCCCCATGATTATTATATTTAGAACGGAGGGAAACGTCAGTTTTTTAATTCACTCAATAAAAGCACATAGGCTTACTATTAGTTCCACAGTTTGATTCCTTACAAATTACGTTCAGGAACAGACGTCAATTTCTGTAGTACTGTAGATGGATCGATGGAAAGCTGCAAAATACGATTAAGAGATTGTTTAATGGAACCTTAATAAAAATATTTGTTAAAGATAATAATGATAACAAAATCTTGACTGATATCGGTCTTGGCTTTAACATAATAGTTAGCGTATTGAGTTATAAAAGCAGTGGTATGTTGTCATTAACTTGGGACAGACGGGATGAAATAAGTTATAATGTATATTATTTTACCTCTAATGTTTTCAATTTCCAAAATCTGGGTGGTGCTTACTCTTTCAAATTAACCAGTTTTAAACACATTTTAAAGAATTGCTTAGTTCAAGTTAAAATTAATAAACAAACTAGATTTTGTTAAATTATTTCTTCAAACAATAATACAAAAATTAAGATCTCAGTATAACAGATGAATTTACGCAAACAAATGTCTGTATTAGTTTAACTGAAATCAATTTGTCAATTATATATTTTTATTTTTGCTATAGATATTTGTATGTGTTGTAATTTATTATTTACTAACTGGTACCTGCCACCTCGCTTGCATACATGACTAAACAAATAAAAGGACTATCGGGTAAATATTGTTGCCTTACCATTACATGCAATTAAAAAAAATCGATTTTAGATTCAAGTTCCATACCCCAAAAACGCCTGGTGAGTTTGACCCAAATCTATCTATGTATCCCTTTTAGGCCTACGTAAGTTATTAGCTATGCACCAATAAACGCTAAAATCCCGGTTTCCACCAGTTTGTTACTCACTCCCGAAGGAACAATAAAATACAAATCAGGTTTTGAGATGTATTTAATGTCTATGAGTACATTTCACATTATTGCATACTGTTTTGATACATATTTAACAGTTAAACCATCGTATACAGTAAATTAAAACACAGACGACCTTGTCAAAGTGTTAAGCTTTTGATTCAAATCAGTTGTTTTATTTATAATGGTCGGGTGTCACGTCCGTTTGCAAAACCCCTAATTTGTCCAATATTTTTACATTTTTTATATTTTTAAACAAGAACCCCAAATATTTCCGGGATAGAAAGTAGCCTAGATTAATCTCTGAAAATTCATCTACTTGCAAGTGAAAGTTTCGTCAAAATTGGTTCAGCAATTCCGGAGATAGCCCGGACAAACAAACAGACAACAAAAATTAAAAAATTCATGTCTAGGTTTTTGTAACGTGTGAATAGCCATATCAACTTAGAAAAAATTATGTATTTAGAAATCACAGACAGACACTTCAATTTTATTTATATGTATAGATTAAAACATTAAAGCACTTACGCGAGGTTTAACTCTGTTAGAAAATATAATACTAAACTAATTTTCACCTTTACTACAATAATTTAACTCCAATAATTAGCCTTGATAAGTAAATATACGCAATAAACAGTTGAAGGTTAAACAACCTAAAGATAAGATACGGACATTATGAAAATTATTTTAATAAGCAGAAATGAATGCAATTTTTACTGGTAAAATAAAAATGTGTTATGTTCAACAAATTAACTCAGACCACAATAATTAATTATGAATACAGCACACTTCATGTATGACAGGCGATTGGTTCCTAACGGTCTTAAATTAATCCACTGTATTTGTTGTAAAATTTGATGTAACTATCAGATAAGATCACATTCTTCCACGTTTGGAAGAAAAGCCGCAGAATAGAGCTGATCGGCGACAGAAGACTACCCCAGTATTGTCCGCGAGAGGAAAGACGTCCTCTGAGCCAGGACGGTATGCAGCAGTGTTTGTATGTTACCGCACGGCATTTGCAGGCGCTCCGCGTTGTAAAAACCTTTCGCACCCCATAGTTTTGTTTAAATAATATTATATATTTATTTAGATATCTAATTATTCTGAAAATTTTAAGTGCATTTTGCTAGTAAAGATTTTTTAAATCCCATCTTGTATGTTTTGGTGTATTTGTGAGTGTTTTGACGACGTGGGTTTTATACAATGTTATTAAATTAATAATTATTAATTAATTTAATTAAATTAATTAATTAATTAATCGTACAATAATTATTACAGTACAAACACTGCAATAATTTACAAATTTTACATGTACTTTATTTCTATTTAATACAGTAGTTTTTCTTTTTCAAAACCGCGAATACCAAGCCCGCGAATGTCGAGGGATTTACTGTATATCAGTTTTTTTAGTAGGCCTATCAAAAAGCTTTTGCTAGTTTTGTATATAAATTTAAAATAGTTTACAATTTAATATTGTATAGTAATTTAAGAACTTGTAAACACTATGTACATAAGTGTAAATATAATCTTACTTGTAAATACAATAACGGTTTTTCTTACTGCCTAACTATACAAAATTGTACAGTAACAACTTTCTTTCTCAAAAACAAACTTTTTTATAGTAATCCTATACTGTAATAAAGTTAGTTTTTAAAACTGGAAGGCTTATCAAACCTTAATGGTTTTCGCAACACTATTAACACAATTAAATAGCTACAATAAAGCAAAACCTCAATTGGCTATTTTACATGTTTTGCCACAGTGAATGTGACCGCAGAATGCCGTGTGTAACGTAAGCTTAGCGCCGACTCAGATAAGCGCCTGCAATTTTTTGAATAAGCAAGAGCTCAGGGGACTACTTTCCTCTCGCGGACAATATTTATGATTCGTCAGATATAGCATGACCTCTACGATGCGCCAGCGGGAGGGAAGAATTTAGGTAAGTGGGGACGCCGAACGATGGAGGGGAAGGGACACCACGCTAATATCATTGTTGTACTAGGACTTCCTCACCGAAGTATTATGTTCGGAGCGCGGTAACAGACTGACCTCTCTGAATCCCCATCACTCTGAGCAACTCTAAGTCTACTGCGCATCTCGAGGTCACGGCTCTTAATAAACCTTCTTTACACTCGATTCCACGTTCACAGTGCAGTACAGAGCGCCCATAAGCTCTGTTATCCTTACGACAGTCTCAGGGATAGTAGCCAACTTAAAAAACTATGGTATAGACAGGTAGACCTACTATTGATTTAATATATTTTGGGAAAAACTAGTCTTAACTTAGAGTAGCCCTACTATTTTGTAGATGATAGCCCTTTTATAAAAACACTAAAAAATATTTAAAAGTAATATCCCATTTTTTCCTTCTTTGTTACATACGCTTATGAATACTATCGTTGCATCTGTTTGGTTGGTTAGTCTGGGTACTCACTTACTACATCCAACAAAATGAATGAGCTCCCGAAGTTTCTGCATATCGTCGTGAATCACCCTGCATATAAAATGTTTAATGGCTGCCGAAAACGTGTTCAGGGGACCATGATCAGTGCTCACTTACTCCACCCAACAAAATTAATATTGTATTGCCATAGGTCCTTGATAAGTGTGCAAAGTTTCAAATCAATCCGACGTTTTGAAGTATAGGAAAGTATACGAATATAGCCTACGAAGAAAGATATAAAAAGGCACTTTCCGGATTTTACTCCTAACGCGTTGACGCGGTTACTCGACCGACACCCCATCCCAATTACAACGGGCGCAAAGAAGTATAACTTCAAAAACCATGCAACGCTCGGTCAGTTGACGCAACCCGCATGACAATAAACGTGATGTTCTCTGTAATGGTAGTAGCATGTCTATTCTCCCGTAAGATCTGTACTGCACGGTGAACGTGGAATCGAGTGGAATACACGGATCACTTCATAAATGCTACACGGCACATGAAGCCAAATGCCTGCTTGGTATCGAAATATTGTATCCGAAAGGAGATCATACTGAGGGGAAGATATGAAAAAATTATACACCATTACCATTCCACATACAGGACGCTTTTCCAAACTGGATTATTTGTTACTACACATTGCCTACAAACAACGATCTCTTAGTGTAAATAAAGATTTAATTAAACTCACGTCGTTTGTACGATTACATATTATATTGGCTAGTTCATATTTACAATTCCTCTTACAAGGTAATGGCATTATAGCTACTGTGTCAATATGAGTACTATTTAAACTGTATAAAACGTGTTTATGGAGTGGGCTATGTTGAGAATGGAATTATAATTAATCGCGAGAGTTGTACAAACATTGTTTTAATCTACTCCGTGAGTGTAGAAAGTAATTAAACATAGGCAACAAAGTGCTTTGATGCCAAAGTTTGTTAATTAAAAAATATTGCTTGGATTTAGTATTTTACAAATTTCCCTGTGTGAAAAGCAACACAAACATAAAGTGAACAATATTGTTATACAAAATAATTCAAAATATTTCAGAGATGATTCTAAAGCTTCTGAAAGTCAGGAAATAGTTCATATAAACATAATACGACATGAAACGCTTCGTATTCCGTTTGTCGTTTTTTTTAAAGATTGTTACTTTGGAAGTAAATAAGGTATTGATAGAAGATTATTATTGTAATAAACGCATTAGGTTACTATCGTTACATTTTGATAACCTACTACAGCTGGAAACCAATACTTTTGTTGAATAATTTTAAAATGGTTTAGTACATTGTTTTTATTTATAGTTATTATCAGTTATAGTTTGATTATTATAGCTCGTGCAAAACTGAAGATGTCGAATTTGTCGTTGAAACGTATTAGTTGTGAGATTCTGTGTTCAGGTTTTATTATATTGTGTTAATATAAAACTAAAAATATTGGCCTACTTGTAAAACATAAAATATCGGGAATACTATTAATATTACAAAATATTTATGAAGTTTTTACATTTTTTCTGTAAATTAAAAACAGCCTAACTGATTTATCGACAACATTTAGAAGCATAACATCTTGGAAACCTGCTGGAACCAGCAATATCGTTTGTGTAAATCTAACAAATACATTGTTCAATTAAGCTGCGATAAAAAACACCATCTACAGAATTATCAAAAAATAAAAGCAATATAACACGATGCCGAGAGATCGCACACCAAACACCAATTTTACTTGAGTGTAGTGGTCGTTCGTGAAACGAGTGAGGATTTTCATCGCTCCATATTCAGTAGTTTTGCTGTTAAAGTAATCATACTAGCAAAACCATGCTTTGTCATTAAAAAAACACGATCCAATATTTCAGTACCCTTGACATTAACAAGAGAACGCATCCAACGACAATACTGTAGACGTTTACCGTGGTCAACTTCTTTCAGTTCATTAACGACACCGATGCGGAAAGCACGAAGTTTTAATTTTTTAGTAGCCCTAAATGCGGTAGTCCAGCCTGTAAAGATTACTAACTTTTTGAGTGATTTGCTGGGTGAGCGATTCAAACGTTCTTTCACATTGTCCAGAACTTCCACTGTTAACAGTCATGGTCAACCTTTGCTTTTCCGATGATGTAAACTGCCAGTTTCACGAAATTTATTAAACAGAGGCGATACTGTTGACTTATTACTTATTTAAGAATTGGGAAATTGTTAAAGGGACTCGTCTTTTATTCGTTTGTAAGATTTATACGCACAATAAGTCTCAATAATAACACACTTTCATCCTTAGAAAAAGACAGTTGAAAATATACAGACACTATAGAGACAAATTAATCCTGGAATAGCACTAATGCATTCCAATAGATTGATAATAATTTAAGTAAATATTAATAAAAACATTATTTTATTTTTATTTACTTATAAAATTTACTTGAATGATGCCATTTAGAAAAAAATATAACTAATTAATTGTAGCCAACGGTAATTTGTAAAATGACTTTCCAAGTAGGTCAATGCATTTTTTGAGAATATTTTATCATATGAGTAATGAAATTCATACTAAAATGTGGCCTAGGTCTTCTACACAATTCCCTACTTTCTTTTAAAATGAACTTCTGACTATAAGGCCTTCTGCAGAATTCCCTACTTGTTATAAAATAGTTAACTTGAAGATCTTGGCAAAGGCTATATAAATAAGTTATATATTTTTTATTGATTATTGCAACAACATACAAAATTATTATATTCCAGATAACTTATAAAATAATGGAATATTCTATAGCGTAGCCTACATTGTTTTTCTGGTTTCATGATGCCCAGAAAAATTAAATATGAGAGGAAAACAAATAGACAGAGTTGGTCTCAAGAAAGTATGACTGGTGCTATTCAAGAAGTTTTGAGTGGCAACATGGGATATAAAAAAGCATCGTTTACATTTTTAATGTCCTACAAAGTACACTTGAAGACACTGTAAAAAAGGCTCGTCTGAATGCATTATCTCCTAATACAGCTGCTGAAAAAAATTAGGTAGATTTAAGCAAGTTTTTTGTACAGCTCAAGAGAAGGAGTTAGTAGCACATATTCTAACCTTAGAAGAAAAACAAACTATTGGGGTAACACTTAGTGACCTAAGAGAACTTGCACTTGAACTTTCAGAAAAAAAATATACAGCACACATTTAACTAAGAAAAAAAGATGGCTGGAAAAGAATGGCTGTATAGTTTTTTGTACAGAAATTCAGAAATTTCATTGAGAGATCCAGAAAAGACGTCATTAGCGCGAGCAAAGGGCTTTAACCGTAATGCGGTAAATACATTTTTCACCCTTTTAGAATCTATTTATGAAAAACACAAAATGCCACCTTGTGACATATATAACGTGGATGAAACAGGCATTTTAACTCAACAAACCCTCAAACAGAACAAACCCCCGAACAAACCCTCAAAAGTATTAACCCTGAGAGGTAAGAAACAGGTAGGCTGTCTGAGCTCTGCTGAACGGGGAGTTCTTGTGACAGTAGAAGTTTGCATGAACGCAGCTGGAATTTACATGCCCCCTATGTTTATTTTTCCAAGAGCTAAAGCAAACCCCCTTTTGATGGATGATGCCCCACCGGGATTTTTTGGAGCTTACAACAAGAGCTTGTATGGTTCAAACGGTTTGTTGAATTCTCACATCCCTCCGCAGACAAGCCAGTTCTTTTGAACCTAGATGGCCATTCTAAACACGTCAAAAGTATTGAGTTGATAAATAAGTATGGCAAGAAAAGAACATGTTATCATTTTATGTTTCCCTCCTCATACAACGCACCGCCTACAGCTACTTGATGTTTCTGTAATGGCACTACTAAGTACAGTAGAACCCCGATTATCCACGAGTGGATTACCCGCGTTGCGGCTTAACCGCGATCGCCAAAATATGCCGAGATCACCAAAAAAATACAAATTACATACGTAAAAGTGCATTTTGATAACAGTAGTACTGTAGTAGTTATGTACTGGACTATGTTTGTTTTGTTTTTGTTCTTTGTAAATAATATGTAAATAGTGTGTGTGAAACTATGTAATTTTTCCAACATATAAAGGTACATAATACAGTATTCTACATATTAAAATTAATTGTAATTACCTGAACCTTTTGTGAAGATTAATTTAGCACTTATTTTAGTTTTACGGTCATTTTTAACTATTTCTAGGGCATTTTAGGTTAGTTTTGGATTATCCACGATTTCGATTATACACGGAAGTTCAGCCACCCATTATCGCGGATAATCGGGAGTCTACTGTAGCTATTACGAACAGGAAGTGAGGAAATGGCTGATCAATCATCCTGGCAGTGCTGTTACAATTTATCAAATTGGACAATTATTTAAAGTTGCATATTTGAGGGCAGCAGTTGCACAGACAGCCATAAACGGGTTTGAGAAGACAGGGATCTACCCATTCAATAATGGTGTATTCCCTGAACACCTATTTGCACCGTCCAATACAACAGAGAGACTAATGGAAAATGGGAATAATCCTCTGCCAGGACAACCTCAAGTTACATCAGTCAGTGAAGACTCTATGGCTGATCAAAGTGAAGTTGTACAATCACCACCAATCCTTTAACAGTGTCGACGTCTGCACAAACAGACAGTGTAAGCCAGTCTATTTCTTCTGCCTTTTCAATATCTTCAATAGAAATAAAGCCTCGTCCAGTGCAGCAGGGTCCAAGAAGTGTGAAGAAGTTCGACAAGAGGCGAGGGAAGACAGTGATTCTTACTTCTTCTCCTTATAAGCAAGAATTGGAGCTAGAAGATCAAGAAAGAAATAGAAAGCAAGAAAAGAAAAGCTTAAAGCCGAATTTGTTCAAGGCCCCTGAACAAACCATCAAAACCCAGAAGAAAAAGAAATCTAACACAAAAAAGAGCCTTCAACATCACATGAAGAAGACCAACAAGGTGATGAAGCCTGCTTATTTTGCAACGAATTATTTTCCCAATCAAAATCACAAGTAAATTGGATACGGTGTGTTGTCTATGATGGATGGGCACACGAAGGCTGTTGCAGTGCAGAAGATCAGGATACCACTTTTATTTGTGATTTTTGTAAACATTAATTATTGTGAAAAGTTAAAAAAAAACAGAATTTGAAAATATTACTTTTTTTAAATTTATTTGTGAAACGTGATTTGTAGGCTAATATACACTATGATCATAATTTTAAAGGTTGTTCTAATAGTATTATTTACAAATAAATATTTTTGTTGTGTAAAAGTCATGTTTTTCAATTATTCCTGTACCAGGTCGGACAAAACCGGGTACTTGCATACTCTTAATAACACAATTGATACTCAGCAGAAAAAAATATTTTCTGTCAGGAAAAGATGTTTTTCACTCAGTAACAAAGAATTTTATCAATTAAATATAAATTTGAGGTATTTGAAATATATAGTGGCTCTAGAAAAAATTAAAAACGTTTTGGTACCCGGTTGTGTCCAACTTTCCCCTAATTAACAGTTTATGAGTTTCCGGGGGTTAGAATAACAATGCAAAAAATATTAATAACACAACCTGTTTTCTTCATACTTTAACAATATATGTTCAGAAAATATATTTAAATCACGAAAAAATATGCGTTAACTCTACTTTATGGGACATAAACTTGTAAGCGCAATATATACATATTCTACAAAGTTATAAGCACTATGTGTACACAATACAACTAGTTAGAATGTATAATGTATCTAACCCCACACATAATATACATATTACAACTAATATTCTACAAACTTTTAAGCACAATAGGTTCACAATACAACTAGTTAATAATATTGTTATGTATACATTGTTATGTATACATTGAATTTAATATCGTTACACAAAACCAACTCGATTGTTACCGCACACAAACAGGCTGCGCCTATATTGTTTGGTTTTTACCAAATTATGTCTTGTTTGGTATCATTCTTCTTATTTTTTCATCTACTTTTCAAATATTCGATGGAAATTTGCAAATTATGATCATGAAAAGAAAGTTAATTTCCTAGTGGGGATGCAGAAACGAGACACATTAAGGAATCAGCTGCGGGCGGAAGCGAGGGCTGGGGTTTGGCTCAGGCCAGCCCCAGGTAGCCGAGCGATCCAGAGGACAGGTTACTCCATACAGACTATATACAATGAATACAGAAACTATAAGAAGCGCAATCCCCATGTTAAAAAATTCAGCCTAGTTTTATTTGAATTTGACGAGGTTGCCACGGCGTTCACTAGGTAGCGGAAGCGCCACTGTCGCCGCCGTGCCGGTGCTAGAGAGACAGAGAATGGCACTCGAAGTGAATGAACTCAGGCGAAAAATGTTTACTACATTTTACGTAGGCCTAAGCCTAAAGTTGAACTTGTTTCTTCTGTTACTGAACATTTTTTGTTTCTTCAGCTAATAACTTTGAAAATTTTCCATCAATAAATTTTTTACCGGCACATATAAATTCTATTCTTTGGCGTAATATAAAGAGCTGTAGTATTATTTGTCGATTTCTATACAGAAAAATAAAGTAAAGTTAATACACTTAAATGTCATTTTATATAGTTTGCTATGCCATGTTTATGTTGTTATTGTTATTTTTCTTTCCGTAATTATGTGTTACTTTGTGATACTATAAAGAGCTGCAGTATTATTTGTTGACTTCTATACAGAATAATAACGTAAAGAAAATACACTTAAATGTCATTCTATATAGTTTGCTAAGCCATGTTGATTGAATGGTAAACAATGTTAAGATTAAAATAAATATTAGTATCATACAAAATTCTAAATAATTTTACCTTTAATCTTCGAACGATTAATGAAAATCAAACTTTTTACTAACGGGGAAAAGCAGTTAAAATGTATTACTAAAGCTATGTAATAGCCCAGTATATAGAGGATAAAAAAAGGGGTCCAGCTTACATTAATTGCGGTAAAAGATTTTTTCTAGAATCGTTTGGTATGGTGTGGGTATGCCAAATCTAATTGTGCGCCCGCGAAGGGGGGGGGGGGGCAACTTTTGGGGGGCAAAAACGTCAAAATGTTTCCAGTTTTTCGCTTATAACTAAAAAACGGTCCATATTATGTAAAAAATAGATGTGTAGTAAATTAAAGAGGACAAAACTTCGCGTTGATTAAAAAAACAAAGTTCAAAATTGGTCCAGTAGTTCGATTTTTATGGGGATCCAAAAAACAGCAAATTTTTCCAACTTTGCCAAAAACTGTGTTTTACTCATTTTCAATGTGCTGTAACTTTCCAACATCAATTTTTGTCACTACCCCCCTCCCTAAAAGTTGTAGAGCATCAATCCCTGAGTTAAAAAAACATCGGTTTTTCTAAATTGAACTGATTTTGAAATTTTGTCAACTCATAAAGCAACATTGGGGAAAACCTTAAATTCACACAATCGGGGTTTCGCTCTTTTTCGATGTCTATGAGTCCGGAAATCAATTCTGAGGCTTAGGTATGTCTTTAATACGCCTTGGGTTTAACACACTTCATTATTTCATACTGTATACAGGCGATGGGCCAGTCTATTTTATTCTGTGTTCGCTGGTGCGATGGCAAGGGGTTGGAGGGGAGTGTGCGACACTGGCGCCGACAGCCTGCGCCTCGTTGCGGCCGCCGTGTCAAGCTTGTTTTGGCGCGAATAAAATCGGCTGACTATTCTCCATATACATTGCGCTTCTTATAGTTTCTGTATTCATTTCTATATATGTATAATTTTATATACAAAACAATCTTAACCTTTAATTTAAGCAAATAAAACTTAATATTCCTACTAAATAAACTTTGTAATTATATACTCCACCTTCTATATTGTTTTAAAGATAAATATATATATTTAAGAAACCTGTTGCAATTATTAGTTTCTGAATCAGTAAAGTTAACTCCAACGTAATGTGACACCTGCTACTAGAGTTATAAACAACAATGACTAACTGAAATGCCTGAAATCATACACTGTACCTTTTACAAGATAAGTTTATTTTGACTTTCACACAATGTTAAACTGCCCAACTTCGACATCAAACTAAGTTAGAACCCTGGGTTAATGTTCTGCTATCATTATTTTGTTTGGGCCTTAGTTCCCTCATTAAAAGATGAATATAGATCAATATCAAATCCCTTTAATTTAAGTTGGAAGCTACATAGTGTATCTATTACTCAAACTTTACTGCTGTCTCTACTCTTTATAGGCATTTGATCTTGTTACGTTAAAAGTAAAATTATTTGTTTTTTTTTTAATATTTGCCACAAATTTGCATACATACTTTGAGAGTTAAAACATATTTCCTAGTGTGCCACTTAAATAATAATGGAACATGAAGAAACCTACTCTACAAATAAAAAGCAGAAATATTCAAAACCTTAGTTTTTTCTATTAGATGGTTGGGGTGGAGTATGTTTTTTGTTGTTGGTCAAAAAAGCCTTGCTATGGTAACAGTAACTCGACCGAGAAGTGGGAAAACGAGTTGATAGTTTGATATGTTTTACCATTGCAACCAGTAGTACGATATAACAAACTAAAGAGCTATTAGGTTAACCAGCTTCAATAATTTCATTTAATGAACGTTTATGTATCTTTATAGTTTGCATACACTGTTTAGGTTTTCTTAATTGTTTTGAGTTTTAAATTGATTGCGTTGAAGAGGAACGGTTAGAGTTAAGAGAAAAGTGTAATAACTGTAGTTTATTAATTACACTGTACTAATTATATTATGACTCATTTCATGAACATTTAGTGTAAATATTTGCATGTGAATATTTAATGTAAAAACTGGCTTTGTGGTTAATTTTTATAATCAACGCATGCAATTATACAACCAAAGCCAAGCTTGACCAAGCAACTAACTCAAATTTTAATTGGTTGAAACGCGTTAAATACTGAAATTATGTTTTAATTGAAACTAGCGTACCCTATTAAATGGATAAAACAAAAAATGCTCTAATATATGGTTGCCCCACAATCAGGGTTTCTACATAATTTGTATTCACCTTTTGTGTTTAATTAGACAAGGAGTCAAAGTTTAAGAATATTAATTTTTTTTACAAAAGCTCCACTTCTAAATCAAGTAATTCAAAATCCAAAAGGAAATCAAGAAATAAACTGAAATAAATCAAGAAATAAAGAATATTTCAGTCAATTCAAATAAAAACACACCATTAGCTTATTAGCGAATTTCCATAGGACAAATGAGCTATTGCAGTGGCCTTTAAGGTAAGACCCAAGGTACGGAGTAGCAAATGAGCACCGATTATGGTCCCCAGAACACGGTTTGGGGTGTCATTAAAAATCATATATATGTGTGTTCGCACTCTAGCGGCCGCATTTTAAGTCCGATTTGGTTCAAATTTGGTACACATATTGGATGTCTACGTCGATCGGAAGAGTTCGTTAGCCAAAAAAAATCCAACAACCGGAAGTACGTTTTTTGACCGGAAGTAACTATTTTTTGAGATTTTTACTACGAGAATGAAATTTTTTTATATTTTTTCTAAAAATATAAATGTAGGATGTTATTTATTCTGCAAATTTTGTTTGTTTTACGCGACCTTACAGCTCGCTTGGTTCCCCCAAAATCGTTCAAAACGTAAAATACCATAAAAGTACCCGGTTCGAAGCCAAGTGGTGCAAACTCGCGAGGCCACTAGGGACAAACAATTTCTACTAATATATTGCGTACACACAGACAGCTGTTCAACGCCTTCGTGAGTAGACCTACTTCCCAAATTGTCGGTTGAAACCCTAAAACATAGGCATGTAAACTTAATTTTGGAAATTTGCTCAACTCACGTCAGCGGTCCAGCGTGGTCGAACTATTGTATTTAGTAAAGGTTTAATGTTTAAGTAAGTCTCAACAAGGATGTATAACAAATAATTTTTAAGGGGCTGTTAGCCCCCCCCCCCACCCACCACCACCAGTTCGCCCATCAGACGTAACTATTTAAATTGCGTGTGTTATTATTTATTTTATTTGCTATAAAACACTTAAAATTAATAAGTGCCAAATTGTCAGTTCTCTAGCTTTAAGGAAAGTATAACAATACATTTTTGTATAAGGGTTGTTCACCCCTTAGCAGCACGCGACAAAATGTAAATCTATGATACTTTTTCTACGTATTTTGTAAGAAATAAATGTACAAATGTTCAGCTCACTAACTTTAAGAAAAATATAACAATTAATTTTATTGATCCCATCTCTCATCTTCTCTCGTTGGATGATTTTTTTTACGAGCGTGGTCATTTTGCAGTATTTCGAGGTTTTTCAAGCACCACGCAGTTAGCACAGGTCTTTCGAAGCTGCAAACTTGGTTTTACACTATTGGTATCTACCCTAACAACATCCCAAAAAGTCAGAACGGTGCAATTTTTTGCGACCTTACAAGATTTTTGTGTCTATGGTAACTGGTCTCAAATTATTTCGGCTCTCATTAAAATGCCGAAGTATTGAAATCTTACGAAAATTCTTGTGTGTCAGTCTGTCTGTTGACCCGATATATGCACTCAAAGACGTCGCACTAAACTTCTGGTGGTGCCAAAATCTTTGTAATTTTAGCTCTTCAGCTTTCTAGCGTGAGTCGTAACGCGTCAGGGTCACATTTTTCGGATAACAATTTTTGAAGTGATAACTTCTATTGGCCCGTTGGGCACTTTCGACTTGGCTATGTTTTCGAAATCTCGCGTCACGCCAGATTTCTCGCGAGATCTTGCATTACGCCAGATTTCCCGCGAGATCTCGCGTCACGCCAGATTTCTCGCGAGATCTTGCATCACGCCAGATTTCCCGCGAGATCTCGCATCACGCCAGATTTCTCGCGAGATCTCGCGTCACGCTTTTGTTTAGACACAAGTCAGATCGTGGAGAGGGAATATTATTAATACATTATTTACATTTATTAGCATAGCAATCAAATTAACACATAAGAATTAGTTAATATAATATAACAGCTGATTTCGCCCATCATCTGTAATTCTTAAACAAAACCCAGCGTAGATTATATTTTGGGGTTATGTTTACAACTTCAACCATTAAAATTTCTTGTGATGTTAATTTTCTTATATTATATTAGTTATACAACTAATGTAGGCTTCTATAACTATAAGTTATATGGGCTTCTACACGTTCCTTTGATCATCAATATATTCGTTTATACAAATTTAAAGAAGGATACCTACTGTTTAACTTCGCAAACATTCGTACATCTTTGTATAACATATTTGATTATTAATTTCTTTACTGTAATATTAACAACTTCTAAATCATTTGATCTATCAATATGAAATAAAAGGTAACTAAAAGATAATATTTTTACCTTTCTTTAAATATATAATAACGGATATAAATAAACAATTTGAACAAATAGGCCTACAGTTTTATAATCCTTATAATTGTACACATTTACCGAGTTAAAAATCCCCGTAGTCATAGAAGTTATCACTTCCAACGTGTGGTCTTAAGCACACCCAGTTAATTTTTTAAATACAGTGCGGGATATCATTTTATAGGTTTTTGGATACGGGAAACCCGATATTGACAGTTAAAAAGTCGTAGAGCGTCGAGTAATCCGTTTTGGGTCTAAATTGTGAATATACATTGTGAGGTCCGTGTGTATATGTGTCTGTCTGTCTATGAACACGATAAATGCACTGACAGACGTGGTAGAAAACTTCATAATGTTTTGCGGAGAGTTGAAAAGCTTTTAATCTTTCTAGCGCGACAGCAACGAGTCGAGCGTGAAACAAGTCACATTTTTTAGTATTTAAAAAAACACGAGCCGAAATTTGAAAAAAGTGTTCCATCTTTTCATCTTGTTTAATATTCTTATCTAGTTTTTTATTATGATCCATAGGTCTATAGAACGTTTTCGTAGAGCGAACATAGTTCGTTTCAGTAACATAGAACTTACCTAAAAATAGCAAGTTTTCTAGGTAAGAAAAACGATTATAATACAAGACCAAGAAAGAGTTATAATATACCACACTCGCATGTGAAGAGTTTTATGCACATTTATACCATTCCAATAATTCAATTCACTTTAGTTGAAAAAAGAAGAAGTTTATAAAAACCACATGTGAGAAGTCCCATTCAAGATATTGAGTTCTGTGTCTTGGTTATTATTGGCCTCTGAACACCAACTTGTATGTCTAATGTATCGAAGACAATATCGCTTTACGGAAGGAAATGGTAAAATCAATACCTAAGTTCATCTCATTCCTGAAAAATGCCAAGGAGGAAGCAAGTAAAAATAGGAGTCTGTGTAAAGTTCATGAAATGAATTAGTATAGCAGTGTCTGGAGTTGAGTCTATTTCATTATTTGATAATATTATTGACCAAAAATAAGAAGAAAGAAAAAGAAATTAAGTTAACAATATTTTCTAGTTATGCTAATTTGTGCTCTTGGTTAAATGTTTAGGGTTTGCAATGCTAAGATTGGAAATTCATTATTATTGGCATTTGATTTATGAACATAACATTCTCATATCTTTTATTTTGTTTTTACAAATTATTTGTGAAGTTTAAATTATTATTAGTTATTCTATTAAATTATTTTATTTTGTTGTTCTATTCTGGATAACTTTCTACAATTATCATAAAATATAACTTCAATTATCTTTTCTGTCATTTTTGCGTGTCAGCGTTCTCTCTGGACAATTTTAAATATAACACATTTTACCTTGTATCCGTCGTGTGAATTCGTTCAGCGTTCGTTTATGACGCGTTTCGAAACATATGTTTCATCATCAGATACCTAATAAAAGTTACATTACATACAACACAAAAACACTCAACTCACAACACAACACACACAATTATGACATGTAATCCGGGTAGACGTATACTTAGAGTCACGGTAGTCGTTCGATTTAAAATCCAATTTGTTTTAAATTACTTTCGAAAATATTATTTTAAGCAGAAACAAAATTGAGGTTAAATGACCAACTACACAAATGTAAAAAAAAAAACATTGTTTAAAAAGTGAGAAAAATTGTACATTGAATTTTCAAATTAACGATGACTTACATTATACTTATTGTAAATGTTATAATAAATAGTAACAGATAAACTAAATTTATTCCTAACTCCTTACTATATTCTAAAATTAAATACTCAACCATTTAGACTTCTGGTACTTGATATATGGTAAAATTCGGAGATATATTCTTACCTAGCTTTTTATCAAAAAGAAATGTTTTTATCTAGTTTTCATTATCATAGAAATTATCTAAAAATAGCAAGTTTTCTAAGTGAGAAAAGAGATTATAACGCAAGACCAAGAAAGAGTTATTATATATATTTCTGCACATTTATAGTTCAATTCACTGCAGTTGAAAAAAGAAGGTTATAAAAACCACATGTGAGAAGTCCCATTCAAGATATTGAGTTCTGTGTCTCGGTTATTGTTGGTCTCTGAACACCAACTTGTATGTGTAATGTATCGAAGACAATATCGCTTTAAGGAAGGAAATGGTAAAATCAATACCTAAGTTCATCTCATTTCTGAAGAAATGCCAAGGAGGAAGCAAGTAAAAATAGGAGTCTTTGTAAAGTTCATGAAAATGAATTAGTTATACATGTTTCTCGACTTTCATATATTTTATTGTCTGCTAATATTACTTACAAAAGTAAATAATTAACAATGTTTTATTAGTTGTGTTCATTTAAGCTCTTGGTTAAATGTTTGGGGCTTTTAATGCTAAGATTATTAATGAATTTTGAATACATTATTGTTAGCATTTGATTTATGAATATATGAATGCAACGTTTTCCTGTCTTTTACTTTGTATTTATAAGTTATTTGTTAAGTTTCAATTATTATTTTATTTTTCTAATTCATTATTTTTTGCCATTTATTTATTTTATTTTATTAAATAATCTTGGGGTTTCTATTCTAGATTAAGCTCGACAACTGTCATAAAATATGGTTTCAATTATCTTTTCTGTAATTTTTGCCGGTTGGCGTTTTCGCTTCACAATTTTAAAAGTTGGTTTCAGTAGATTGAGATTGAAATCATAGTGCTTCAAATTCAGCTGTCGCTAATTTATCATATGGATATAGGCTATATTTATTCAGTTTACTTTATTTTTTGGGTCTAGTAACCATGAAATGAAAACAAAATCAACATTTTCCGGAGTATCCACGGTAACGACCGCAATAGGTTTTACTTCGAAATCTTCCTTACACAGGAAAGGGCGCGAATATTCTGAATTTTGTTGTTTTATTAATATTTTTCTATTATAAGTAGTTTAGCAAACTTAATATATATAAACACTTAGTAGAATGTATTTAACGTTTGTCATACACATTAATATTTCTAAAGCGTTATCTAAAATAAATGAGATTATAATGCAAAACATTATGATTTTGGATTTTGTTTGGAAATTGTTTGCCTATTAGTTTGATGTATTCATTCAGAAAGTCAGTGATTCAAAATGCTACTTGTTTTAAATTACTTTCGAGAATTTTAAGCGGAGACAAAATTAAGATTAAATTTCTAACAACAAAAATGTAAAAAAACGTATGTTTAAAGCGTAAGCAAAATTGTATATTGAATTTTCAAATTATCCATTACTTACATTATACTTATTTTAAATGATATAATACATAGAAATAGATAAACATGTATTTACGTAATACGCAGAAAAAGCAGCTCTAAATGTTTTATCGCTGCTTATATAGCGTTTTTAAATTCTTAAAATCGCCCTTTTGAAGAAGTATATTAGGTTAACAGTCTGGCTTGATAGTTAATGGGCAGTTAATGCAATTAACTAATTGTACCGTTTGTTACTTTTAGGTTTAAACTCACATTAGTGTTGTAATTAAAAGTAATTCCCATTTTGTTATTGGGTTGTACCGCCATAACGACGTCCGCACTTTTATCTGTAAAAAGGAATTTAAAAAAATACGTTTTAGAGGTGTTTCTTAAATTTTCGAATACTTTTTATACCAAGAAATAAAAACTGAACTCGTATGCTACTAAAACCTAAAATATAACGTCATTTAATTTTCATGGCATGCTAGTTGTTTTATAAGCGAGAGTGTTTAGTGGTGAATCTATTAGCACAGTTTATTTCATTTACTACTAGGTGTACACACGTACAAGTCTCATAATATTTACCATTAACTTTCATACAAACCATTACTGTGGATTTATTGGTCTAACTTTTATTTCGTAGTTTTAACTTCTTTATATTCACGTCTTGAGATCAGGTAGTTTAGGCAATGTTCAATCTGGGTTTGTAGTTAAATGCAAGTATTTGAGTAGTTTTGTAGGTAGAGTAGAGTAGCATTTTAAAGTTAGAAAATTAAAGTCGATATTCGTCCTTTCAATTAAACCAATCATACCTTTATTCACCAAAACTTTAAAATCTACACAAATATTTAAATAAACGAATAAATCGAAATACATAATGCAAATAATAGTTTATATGTGTAACAAAGATAACGGCTATAAAAGAATGTGGAAATAAGAAAACGTATATGAACGATACAAAATGATAATGGAATACAGAGATCGACTTATTTTACGATTTATTGGAAATAATCGTTATTATATTGAATTGAATAATTTGTGGAATACTAAACTTTCAAAATAATGATTAACGTTTACCTCTATTCTTATTGCAATTTGTATTGAACATTATACAAATAGGTTTTATACAATACTAGCTGGCCCGACCCGGCTTTGCACGGATAAACAAATCAAAGTTAAATGTATATTAACAAAAATATATTATATCAATAAATATACTACACTATGTATTTCTTATGGGGATATTTAGTAACTTTGACCCACCAAACCCACCTAAAATTCGAATTTTTGAAAAACTTTCTTAGCGAGCACCTATGGCCCTAGGGGAAGCTACATACCAAATTTCATTCCAATCCGTTCGATGGTTTTAGAGAAATCGTGATTTTGTAACTTTGACCCCCCCAAACCTCCCTAAAATTTCGAATTTTTTTAAACCCTTTCTTGGCGAGCATCTATGGCTCTAGAGGAAGCTACATACCTAATTTCATTCCAATCCGTTCGGTAGGTTTTGAGAAATCGTGATTTAGTTACTTTGAACCCCCAAAACCCCCCCCTAAAATTTCGAATTTTCGGAAAACCTTTCTTAGTGCGCGTCTAGAGCTTATAAAGAGTATTAGTGCCAAATTTCATGTTTGTAGGCCTTGTGGTTTTGGAAAAACTGTGATGAGTCTATGAGTCAATGGTATTTGGTTTTTATAAGTATAGATTATACAATATTTTTCTGTAAATTTTAAGCCAATAGAGAAATAAATTAGGTATTGTTTAAAAGGTGACATCTTTGTCATAGTACTTTAAAAATTGTAGCTGTTAAAAAAAATGTTTATGTCAGATGTAAAAAGATATGTAAACTTAAGTTTGTATGATGTTTTGGGCCACCCTGTATTGACGGTGCAAGATAAATGAAAAATTTTTTTTTTAATGATCAGTGTACCGATACCTTTAAAATGAGGTACAACACGACCTACCTTTACATTTGAAAATTTCCCAAAAACCAACCCCAGCCACAAAAATACCATTTTGGGGCATATTAGAGGGGTGGAAACATTTTCCTGAATTCCTTGGGGTCGAAATAGGGGGTTATCAGTTTAAACTTAATGTCTAAGTATTCTCGTTTCAATGCTATACAAGCCGGCCACCCGCTTTGATACACCCTGTATAGGCTTTCTTAAAGAAATATATTAGGTTAACAATTTGGCTTGATAGTTAATGGGCAGGTAATAGCCCAGGCAGCAGGGAGTTAAAAATGAAGTTACCTGGAAAATGCGGGAAAGATGAAACTTGGTAATAGTATATTTTGTTATCCTAAAAAACATACTAAGTTTGCGATCTCTGCCGTTTTGAGCTTACGCCTTAATCTTCTAAAATGGTGGCCAAATTTTGTTTTTTTCAAAATAACTTTAGAAGGGTGCGTCTTAGAAAGAAAGGTTTCGTGTAAAAACTATAGAAAATTTAATTTTCTAAAACTCTTGTATCTACATTTTTTGCGTGAAATAAATATTTTTTGAGTTAAATGCCATTTTTAAAAACTGCAGGAATGCGCTATTATCACCTGAAATTGATAAATTATTTATTATTTTATTGAACTATTATTGCTATTATTTGTTTTGCAATAATAATAGTAATAATTATTATTACTTTTCACTTTACTAGCTTCCACATCACTCGTGAGTTAATGGATCGTTTTTTTACTGTGGTTTTATTTATAAAAACTGCGTGAATGCCTTATTATCACCTGACATTTAATTTATTATAAATTTGTTGTATTATTATTATTGTTAGAGAGGATAAAACGTCTAAGTCTGGATACGAATTTCTTGTATAATAATGCAGCCGTTCCAATTTGCAAGGGAGACAAAAATTACCTAGGTCGTGCTGTAGCAATTAAAGAATGAGACAAAAAACACACTCGGTTTTCCATTTCTCTTGAGAACCATGCTTGTTCTTTTAAAATAAAAATTTTCAGGGCTTACGGTTTCAACATCTTGAAATATATTGCCTGTAGGTGGATAATGCGATGTTTCATATACCTTGGATATATCTTTGGATATACCTTATATATATCATATACCTCTAGGACTATCTTTGCTGCAGCTCAAACAATATGTAAACGCTTTTCCTTCAGATCGGATTTCCTATTTTCGTAAACATTTTCACTCAGGACTTTGCAACCCGTATTTTGAAAACAGACAATCGGTGTTTTGTTTGATGTTACTGCGATAACAATAGCATCGCCATATTTCTCAAGAAATTTAGATGTCAACGTTTTCTCGTGTGGACGAAAATATCATTCGATTTGATTCTTTAAACCCTGAAGAGAAAATTGACATTCATCCTTGTTCTCTTCCAAATAAGAATAAATGTTCTTTATTGCCTCTTCAATATTCCAGGCTTTTATCTCTGCTTCTTGGTAGAAAGTAGAAGTTTTTCAAATAGGAAGCGTGGTACTTTCCATCTGCGGCTACTAAATCGGAAACCTTCTGAAGGAGATTAACAACTTCGCTTCCCCAAAGCTCTCAGAATATCTTAAAATTTTATATCACATCGTAATTGTGCGCACGTCATAAACAATTTCACGGGTGGCGAGAAGTATTTTCTTTTCCTTCAGTATAAACTCTGAGGTAATTTTTTCCTCATACAAAAACATTCTTCTTTAAATTTAAATTCTGGCACAGTTGATCGAGTCGCTTGTGCTGATTAACACTTTTGAAGATTTTTCTTTATAAATCATGCACGTTGATTTATTGTACATTTTTCAGAAATCGTTCAGCTTTGCCGTCGTTTCTTTCAACATTTGCTTCTCTAAAAGCAGTCACACCCTTCTGTTTTACAGTTGTAACAGCACCGTTTTGTAAGGTTTCTGCTCATATAAAACATGTTTCCTCTACATCAGACATGATCAAAAATTGCAGAGAACACAAAACAGATTCAAAACGGGGAATACTCAAAGGTAAATGTAAACTCAAAGAGATCCAAGAACGTACAAAGCGTAATGATAACGTTCTTTCTAGATGACAGTAACACTGAATCGTAAAATCATTGACCCAGTGCAGGTATAAGGTATATTGATTCAAGACGAGGTCAGGTATAAAAAGAGGCACAGGTCAATCTAAATAAAACTCGTTTCCAATGCTTCGAAAGATGTGTTAAGGCGCGTAAATTATTCACTTTATAATTCAAAACTCGTGCAATGGAAAATAATAATAATTATTACTATTATTATTACAAAACAAATAATAGTTCAATAGTATAATACAAATTATAATGCGCTATTATAGTTAATCAATTTTAGGTTATAATAGCGCATCCATGCAGTTTTTTTTAAATACACAGTACATAAGATGGCACTTAACTCAAAACTATTATTTATTTTACACTAAAAATGCAAAAACAAAAGTTTTAGAAAATTAAATTATTTATAATTTTTATTTGAACCTATTTTTCTAGGACGCACCCAACTGAAGTTATTTTGAAAAAAACAAAGTTTGGCTACCATTTTTCAAGATGGCGGCGTAAGCTCAAAGCTGTGAGGGTCGCAAACTTAGTGTGTTTTTTAGGATGTCATAATGTACTATATTACCAAGTTTCATCTCTCTCGCATTTTTCCAGGTAAGTACCTGTTGCCTGGGCTGTTATACAAATGCACCGTTTGTTATTTCTAGGTTTAAACTCACATTAGTGTTGTTATTCAAAATAATTCCCATGTTGTTAATGGGTTATTCCGCCTTAACGACTTCCTCACTTTTATCTGTAAAAGGAATTTGAAAAAGACGTCAAAGAGGTATTTCTTAAATTTTCGATTATTTTTCATACCAAGCAATAAAACTGAACTCGTATGACACTAAGTTCTAAAATATAAGGTTAGCTAATTTGCATGGCATGCTAGATGTTTTATAAGCGAGAGTGTTTAGTGGTGAATCTATCAGCACAGTTTATTTCATTTACTACTAGGTGCACACGTACAAGTCTCATAATATTTACCATTAACTTTCATACAAACCATTACTGTGAATTTATTTGTCTAACTTTTATTTCGTAGTTTTAATTTCTTTGTATTCACGTCTTAAGATCTGGTAGTTATAGGCAATGTTCAATCTGGGTTTGTAGTTAAATGTAAGTACCTGTGCAGTTTTGTAGGTACAGTCGGGAAGAATTTTAAAGTTAAAAAATTAAAATCGATCTTTTGTCCTTTCAATGAACCTAATTACACTGTTTATTAAAATAAACGAATAAATTGAAATACAAAATGCAAATGAGAGTGCATGTGTGTAACAAAGATAACGGCTAGAAATTAATGTTGTAATACGAAAACGTATATGAACGATACAAAGTGATTTGGAATACAGAGATCGATTTATTCTACGCATTATTCGAAATAATCGTTAAATAGTAAATTGAAATAGTAAGTGTGAAATAACAAACATTCAAAATAACGATTAACGTTTTTTCTCTTTTCTTATTGCAATTTGTCTTGAATATCACACAAATTGGTTTAAAAAAATGTTGTGTATACATTTATGTCTCGTTTACAACATGAATTTACGATATTAATTTAAGTTTTCCAGAGCATTTAAAACAAATATTATTTGTTTCAGTTTAATACATTTATGCTGTTTAATTAAACTAGGGGGCCTGCGCGCAAATTGCGCATTTTAATATTTTTTTCTGTTTGTTAGAAACTCACCTACAATTCAAAGAAATATCAGCTGTTAAATTACATCACGTTAAAACCCGTAATAATGCAAGTTGGTAAGCACTGGACTTTTGAAAGCGCCCTCTAGAAATAAATCAAAGTCTTGGGGTTGGAGCCCTAAACGAAATGATTTTTTTAATTAACATTCGCAGGTGCGCTCGATCATAATATTTAAAATGACACCTCAATCGTAAAAATCGGTTAAGTTGGACCGGCGAAAAAAGGGACGTAACAGAAAAAACCCTTATAGAAATAAGTATATGATTATTAACGAAATTATCCGTCAAAAAAATAAATCAAGAGCGAAGACTGGGTTCAAATCTTAGTCTTGGTATTTGTTTTTCTTTTGTAATTTTGTTTAGTTTCTTTAAATTTGTACAAAGTTTAAATACTTATATTTCCCTATTACAATTATTAATGCTTTTAGTCACGTATTAGGTTATTCCGTAGCAGACTTAGTGTTGGAAATTCACTCGACATTTTATCGGCACGAGTTGTTTTTAAAAACATATTTTTAATTAGTAAAATAAGTCCTACAAAAAAACTATTTAAATTATTGGGGTTTTAATAAATCTGTATTCACGTTGTTTGAGTTGCAGCTAATATCATAAACCTATCAAACATTTAAGGCAAGAATAAATACTGGTTCAAAACTCACAGTAAACTAAAACTTTTTTTAATAACAAAGTTTTCAATCGATGAAATATAACAAATCTGTTCACTGAAAACTCAAACTTATTTTGGAAAGTTTAAATAGAAATGATATTGATTTCTTTGGTTTGCATGGAATTAATATGAAGACTTATTTTCTTTAACTGTCTCGGCTTTGCTAGGAAAGATTTCAAGATCTATATTCTGTTTCCTTTGGATGCTACTGTCAAAGAAAAACGTTACCAGAGGTGTTATCACAGGTTTAAGAATAAAGAAATTTAAAGTTAATACTTTTAAATCGATATACTGAAGTAAAAAAATTACTGATGTGTCTATGTTTTTTATCATGTTTTATACAGAGTGATTCTAAGAAACGGGAAATTTTAAAATTTAATAATTTCAGGAAAACAAATTTAAAAAATATATTTATATTACTTCATAGTACTAATAATCCCATTTTAGAATACATACAGTACAATTTATTATTTGAAGATATCTTGAAGGTGAGTTTCATTTCTACGCAAATACTCCTGCCGTCTGTTCGTTACATTTTTCACGTAACATCTCAACTATAATTTCGGCAATTGCTTCTCTTATCTTGGTTTTTTATTCCGTTGTAGCAGGTTGACTAAGGAAGACTTTGCTTTAAGGGTAACCCCACAAAAATAAATCACAAGCTGACAGGTCAGGGGATATGTGAGGCTATTGAATGTCACCAACTCTCGAAATTGAACGTTCCCCAAACAATTAGCGTACAGCTGCTGTCGATATTAGTAAATGTTGTTGAAAACAGGCTGTGTCAATAATTTGTGGACATCTCTGTAGTTGTTGCACAATAAAGGTTTCGAGCATGGTGACGTAACGATTCCATCTGACTATAATTGCATGGTCATTCTCGTCCTAAAAAAATAAGGGCCTATCACACCGTACGGTGACATATCACTCCACACGGTAACTTTGTAGGTATTTGGTGGTATTATCAAGCTTTATATTATTGTAATTCAAGGCAGAGATTCTGTGTAAAATTAGATATAAACCCAACTGAATATAATGACAGTTTGACGTTTTTAAAAATTAATAGCTTAAACGATTTATTTAAAGTTAGTTAATAACTAAATATAAGCTTCGTAAATTAAGTGAGTTCTTGTCGAATTATTTAAAACAGCATGTTTTGCAGTCGTACATCAGATCGTCAGAATTTTGGCAGCACTCTGACACTCTGACAAGTACGTTAAAACAAAAGTACATATACTACAGATTACAGATGCACTTTACTAATATCATCAAAACGCAAAGAGTTTACCATCTTGACATGAACGGTACAGTTAAAAAAGTTTATTAGTTATTAAAAAAAAGTGTTTATTAGTTTAAAAAAGAGTTATTAGTTTTCATATCAAAATGGGAATATAATTCACATTTAGAATGAGGTTCTTTTTAGATAAAACAGATTCTCAACAAAAAATATATTAATCAAATTACTTTAAATGAGCAATTTTTTGTATCTATCTTTGTATCTTGATCTCGAAAACGGCTCTAACGATTTTGTTGAAAATTTGCATACAGGGGTTATTTGACAACAGGAATTGAATGCGTCTTCAAAAAGGCGGATAAAGTCAGGAAAATGCGCAACAAATTTAAAATCTGAACTTCTTTTTATACCATCTTTCAAGTCACTTAGAAGGCAAATAGGTGTAGCTTCTTTTTATACCCCTTCAAAGTCACTAAATATTCGAATAGATACATTATAGATACAAACCAAATGTTAAAAATACTGAACGATGCTCGTTCACCCAGGTACAAACGAGCCAAAGATTAGCGAGAGCCTATAGAGAGTTTTCCAACTGCGAGCGAAGCGAAGCAGCCATCTGAGGCCGTAGGCCGAGTCGGGGTTGGGACGCGAAGCGTCCAGGGGCAGAGCCCCAAGTTTAATATTACATTAGCTAAAATGTAATATAATTTAATAGCAATTAGATTTAATTTATTTAACTTAAAAAGAGAGAAAAAGAATTATACCAATTTGTATCTTAATGAAAATAAAATTAGAGTTTTCTGCAAACTAAAAAACATTTTTGGAAAATGAAGAAGATAATTTTTCGTGGTATAATATGTATCATTAAACAATATAAGATAATTAGACGAAGTATCCTCATTGATATTTCCTTTGACGTAGGGTTTCTTATAATATGCATTCGGTTATGTGTAAATAAAATACATTAAATAACAAAACAGAGGCACAGGTTGATGTAACAAAGGCCTTGTTTGTGTATAACGATGGGGAAAATATCATCTGAATGTTGGCAACATATTTGTTAAGCTAAAAACAAGGAACATAAACATAGAGATGTTATGTTAAAGAAAATAATGTTAAACTAAAATACACCACTAATCTGAAACATGTACGTAGTACATCTCAGAGCTGAAACTCTGAAACGAAAAAGTCAAAAAAAAAAAAAAAAAAAAAAAATGAGGTGGCAAAAAACAAAATTTTTCTGAGATAAATATGTATTAGGGAACAATATATTTTACTACAAAATATTTCAAAAAGTTTTAAATCATTTCTTATTATTATTTCTTCTTATTACAAATAACAATTTGTAGGCCCTACTTATTTTCCTAACTTTTAAAACAACCGGAACGTTACGATTATATTTTCATATACAAGTCACAAAATATATTTATTTTCAGGTAGTTTTGAAGATACTAGGGTGCATATATTTGAAATTATTCTTTCATCTTCAGTTTGGTACTTGGAAAGAGTGTTTTATACCAAGTCACCCTTACAGTATACATAATTCATAAATGGTAGTAAAATAATGTGAGATGGCAATAATTTCTTCTTTTTTCGACACAAAAGAAATTTTCAATTCTTGTCAGGAAACAAGAAAGACATACAAGTAGAGTAGCACCCAGACCTGGGGTCCTTTGTAAATCAATTAGATATTTTATACGTTAATATCACATATATACCAACTTACTCATAAAACCACAGCAAAGATAGGTCATGTAAAATTTTATATTGTTAATGAAAAACTACAAACACTAGTTTCTACAGTATTATAAACATTATTTTCAGGTAAAACATTAAATATTATAACATTGGTGTTAGATAGTTTCAAATGAGTAACCTTATTACACACCAACGTTATGTTTTAAAGACTAATTATCATTACTAAGGAACTGATAGCCTACGATACCTACGAAACAGCTTTGTTTTTTGTGATTTTTAAACAAACCGAAGTGCATTGAAGTACAGTTTCAGAGATTGAGACAAAACATAAATCATGAATACATCAAAAGTACATGCGCCTTACTTTAAACTTTAACTTAACATAAATCAATTTTGTAGGCATAATTTATTATATTGCCACAGCTATTCAAACTCATTAGTGAAAGTTTATGGGGTAAATTTATTTTTGAGTAAATCAGATTTTAGTATAACAGTTTCTGAGTTTTTATTTTATGATTAGATACATTACGTCTTCAAATTATAGTCGGAAAAGTTTTTTTAACTCCAAGATAAAACCGTGTACATCGTTACGAAGATTCCGAAGACAAGAGAGATATTACTTTTAATTACATATTGTACGAGAGAACCAAGAAACTATTAATTCGGTTCATTACATTAATTGCCGATTAACACTCAAGCCAGACTGTTAACATAATACATGTTTATACAGGCTTGTAAAAATCCTATGAAACATGTTTATGCATCATTTATAATACGTATTATTTTAGTGACCGTTAGCCTGGAAATTAAGGATATTTTAGTAGTTATTTGGGTAGACACTTTGTAGTTGGTTATCTAATATTTTAATCTTTTTTCTACGCCTAAAACTAATTAAGCTATCTAATTACAAAAAGTTTCCACAAAAGATGTCTGTCTTTTTAAATTAATAGCTTTTTTAACAATCAAACTGTGGATAAAAATCTCAAAAAATAACAAGACATCAATAATGTTTTATATTTTAATTAAATATTTTTTCCCAGAATCACAATACAAATTGTTATCAAAAGTAAACTTATCAATTCTACTTGTTCCGCCTATTGCGGAAATAAAGCTTAGGTAATTTTTACTATAATCAAGAAATTAACTTGTTTGACAATTAATTAGAGAATGAAATTTAAATGAATTATTTCTAGTTTTGAGGTACAAAGCAAAAAATGTGCAACAGTTACATGATCCAAGTGTCTGAAATAACCAAACACATCTCCCGAAAAACATTAAACTCAAACCATTCACTTTAATAAGAGAAAATTAACACAAACCCGAACTTTAAAGTACTGTATGTTCAGAAAATGATATTATATATAACTCATTCATTGTCATGTCATTCGAAAATTAGGTCAGCAATATTGTTTGCCGTTATAACAATGAATTATTACAGCTTAAGTACTTGCATTTTAATTTATTTCTAATATAAAAATTTTGAACCAACGATTTAAACATATATTTAATAATTTTTACTGGTATTTCTTAAAAATGATGAATGTAAGATAAAGTTATACAGTGTAACAGAATTTAAATAAACACTTTACGTATGCTGAATAATAAAGTACACCAACAACATGCGGACTTATTCAAATAACTTATAAAATTTACAAACAAACTTATTCAAAATTTATATACACATATGTCCATTTACAATGTATTTAGTTCGGAAAAGTTTTCTTATTATATTTTACTTTCGTTCTGCACGAAGCTATGCATTTTATTACATTTATTTTTCAGGAATTTACTTTACAAAAATAGTATTATATATTAATAGTTAACGATGTTCGTGATCTCATATCACCCAATCCTATTTAACCAGCTGATTAAATTTATGTTCTGAAAGTTAGCCTTAATTTTGATTTGCAATCGTTTTTAGATTATTTACCATACTACCTGATATAATTAATTGTTACATTTTAGTACTAAGGAATAATGAAGTACTTTCACAGTATACATTTAAGCCACCAAAATATCGATTTTACATATAACAACAATTTCGGTTAATAAGAAGCAACCTATAAAAGTGCTGTAATAATCATAAAATTATTTAGTTTTAAACTCAATATTTTCCTTAACTTTTCTGTAATTATAATTTATACTTCGTATATCCATTTTAACTAGTAAATGTATTATTATTATTACCAAGGTACTAAAGCACTGATTTTCCCAAAAATAAATGAAAACATTGTACATTTTAAATAGTTATTCACGACCAATAAGTCAAATATTTAAGTTTATAAATACCATTAGTGAAATAGTTTAAATTTAATATTGTTCTTGGGGAATATGTCTAATTTGTGGAAGGTGTAACACAGCCTACAGCATAAATCGAAAGGTGCACACTATGTGGAGACAAATTAGTATATATGTTACAACACATTATATGTAATTTGCAGCTATTAATTTTGGTTTCTAATGTGATACAACTCCACTCGTCTGAAAAATAGGGACACATGTACACACATTGAAACACTTTGGCACATATGACTTGCTTCCAAGTGTCACTGATTTATAAAACAGTTCGAACTGCCGATACGTCACAAACTTACATATGTATTACTTTCCTGTTTGTTGTTTACTTGTAATTCTTAGAAACTTTGTATTTGCTTAACAGTAAAGATTTTGTGTACTTATAAGCATTTTTATGTAAACTAGAGCGGAACAAACCCTTCGGGTATAACAAATACAAGTCTTGGGAAAATTCACAGAATAAATAGTTCAAGCGTTGTATAAATACATACAGAACGTAGAAGTGTTTATCATATTGTGGCAATATATATGTATATTGTTTTGCTTTCTTCGAATTAAATACATTTTTCAATACTAGTCAAACACCATAGTCTCATAGTCTAACTTGAATTTGAATAAGGGTCCTTAAGCAATAGAATCAGGTAGGCTAATCTCGTTGATGAAAGGTTTAAACAGTATTTATTTTATGAGATACCGGAGTAAATATGAAATGTCTGCCAATGTTATATCTAAAATTTGAATACGTTTCTCAAAAAGTAGCTCTAGTTTAATATTAAATACTGCAATCCGTAGTCTAATAGTTTTATAAAATAGGCCCTAGATAACTAAGTAAAACAAATGCAAAAAACCAAATAAAGTTAAAAGCGAATGGTGTTATAATGTACAATGGCAACAATGATAGCAGTCATAGCAAGATGTCTTTAACGACTGAAATAACATAAATATGCTTAAACTTGTACAAATATCTACAAGTATAGTTCCGATATAAAAGAAGCCAGTATTCTCTAAAGAAAGAAACTAAAATGGTATTGTACGTCATGTAAAGAGTTTGAATTCTAATTACGAAGGGTAAATAAATTAGAATGTCTATTAATAAGTTTTCTGAACTGTTTGAAAGCATATTCAAGAAATCGAGCGTTGCTTTGTTGTTCAAAGTTCTCTTAATGAGAATCTTATAACTTTCTTCTCTTGCCATTGTATAACAAGCAGAAACAAACAACGGTAAATTACTTTTGATTAGTAAATAAAATGTTTGATCAAATATAAAATTGATTTTACAACTTCTCACACTTTTCACTATCATTACTAACGAATTCATTAAAGCCTTGTGCATGTTATGTTACTATTTTTACAGATATTAGGGTAAATATATATTTTATATGATTTCAATTTTTGATTCAACATTTTATATTTGTCGCTCTCTTGTAAAATATGCATTGAATCACAAAACTTAAAGACTAGGATTTACTTGTTTCTTTAACTGTACCCGTTACTAAAGCACTTTACTAAAAAGATAAAGTTAAGAACAAAAAATAAATGTTAGTAAAAATATATTCAAAGTTTTTCGAAAGTAAGAATGCATAAAAGAGATCAAAGTAAAATATACAAAGAAAATGTTTTGGTCATTCTAATCCCGTTATAACGTGTAATATATGCAACTTAAAGGAAATGCAATCATGCGTCGTTGTTAGTTCTGTCTTCAAGTTGATCATATTTGCAGTTTAATAAAGCGCACGTAATGATCTATTCAAGATTTATGTTTTGCCTCTTTAATAAATTGTAAAAGCTGTACTTCAGTACACTTCTATTTATATGTTTGAAAATCTCATAAAAACAAGTAAATGTGTGCGGTCGTCGGACCCCCGTTAGGAACAAAGTTCATCAAGCCTTTTCTTCAATTCTTTTACTACCCTTAACGACAACATACACAAATAATTTTAATCTTTCAATTGCCGTTTATTATTAAATTGTTTTTTATCCAAATATTTACTGTTTCCATACGTTTAATGTTATTACAATAAAGGAGTAGAATTAATTATAACATCAAAGCTAAGATGATAAACACAGTTAAATGTCCATTAATTGTAAATACATTCAATAAACATAAAATTTTTGTTCATCCGTCTAGGTCTAACCTAAAATAATTGTGTGAATGTTTAATTTTGCCTGTCTTAACGGCAACATACATACAATAATTTTAGGTTAGGCCTAGACTTAAAATTACTTTCTGGGCCTAACCTAAAATTATTGTATGCATGTTGCCGTTAAAGCAGGTAAAATACATTAAATATACACACAATAATTTTAGGTCAGGCCTAGACCGATGAAGAACATTTTATGTTTATTGAATGTATTTCAGCGCTTGACGATAATATCTGAACTACGTCGGACGGAACCGATCGTCTCTTAATTTAAATTGATAAACTAAAAACATATGTTTCTTAAATGTATTTATATTCATTGCCGTAGCAACCAATTTGGTAACGCTTTTTCGATACTCTTATTTTATATTTGTCATTGCCGTAGCATAGCAACAAATTAATAACACCTTTTTCGTTACGCATTACATTTCTATTTGTAAACTCCTACCGCAACCCGCGTTAAGGAAAATCGTTTCAAAAAAGCTGTTTCGTAGGTAACATCGTAAACTATCAGTTTCTTAGTAATGATGATTTGACTTTAAAACATAAAGTTAGTGTGTAATAAGGTTACTTATTTGAAACCATCCGACACCAATGTTATGATATTTAATGTTTTAAAAGACTGCTGTTAATTATAAAAGCAAAAGTTTTAGGTATTTGTGTTTATGTAATTTGCACAACAATAAACACGCAGTTCCTGTTCCTGTGGGTAAGTTAAGTACATTTACACAAGCCTAATTAGTTTGCTTCAAATATCCCGAGGTTAATGACGTAGCCCTGCTGTGTTGATTATAAATATTAGCTTTTAACTAAATCCGTCTCTATGGCTATAACAATAATTATCCTTACCCATAATTTCACAAAGAAATAGCACCAATTTTGAATTCTAACAATTTTAAACTTTACAATTTAGGATTCGAGGTTTTTCCAATTAAAATAAACTGTAAGATGTTTAAAATAGAAGCAGCAAATAATAAATGGGAATAAAACAAAACATACGGGGTCCTTGCTCCCTATCTTCCACCATTTTAACATATGTCCCTTTTATGGAACTAATAAAGATATCATAATTATGTTTTTTTCCCCTGAAAATATATGCCTTTTTACATTTGCGGAAACTCTAAAATAAGTTCTTTACTAATTTTAAAAAAAGTTTGAATTTGAAAAATCCTATATATATTTTTTTAAATTGGCTGTTTTAATTTTTACTTTTTCTACCCTATACGTAGTATATGGAGAAAGTATTGTTTTCGTCCAAAATTTCGAATTAAAATTTTTAGTGATATTATCTGTTTTGGTGATCCCTGAACCCCCAAAAAATGTTTAGTGGAATTGTCTGTGTTGGTGCTCCCTGAACCCAAAAATATTTTTAGTGAAATTATTTGTTTTGGTACTCCCTGAACCCAAAAAAGTGTTTTTTTGGTGATGTCTGTCCGTGTGTCTGTAAGGGTGTGTACAGAGCTTGAGACCATACCAACCGTCCGATTTTGATGTAATTTGGTATGTAGTTCTGGAATATATCCAGGAGTTTTTCATTTTTTCAAATTTGTTATTTTGAAAGGGTTTTACCTCCCAAAAATGGCCAAAAAACGAGAACAATCTAAATTTTTCTAAAACGGCTCAAATGATTTTGATAAAATTTGGCTTATTTGTAGCCCTTAATGTACCCTACCATATGCAAAAAACCGCATCTTTCTAAAAATTCTCGTTTAGGTAATAATAGTAACTAATTTTTGGGTGTTTTTGGCCAAAAAGTGGGTTGTTTTTCAATAAATTTCAAAACGTTTTTTCGTGCATCTATACAGGCCTAATTGGCATGTTTGGTGAAATGTTTTTCAAAATCGATCGAATAGTTTAAATAATAATAATGATAATAATATAATATAATATGGATGTGTGTTACATGCATCTAATATTTTCCATGGTATGTCATTTTGCAATGTACTTTTGCAATTCTAAATAACCACCTCCTATGCTACTCTTGGAAAGTTTCAACTGGGAGAAAGTACGTGGCAGTTATCTGGTACCGTTTATTTTTAACTATATTAGAGTTTCCAGTAATCTAGGTAGGTTTGATAAGTATTCAAACATTTTTAAGCGGATACCTTCGGTAGTTCCTGAGATATCGAGGCATTTGTCTTTAATTTTTACAAAATATAATACTGTAGAAATTAAGTGTTTGTATGGTTTCATTAATAATGTACAATTTTACTTGACACACCTTTGATGTTATTTTATGAATCAGTTGGTATGCTCAGTCATAAAATATCTCTGAGATTAGGATAGGAAATATCTCAACAAGACTGTAGTTTCAAACGACCCCAGATCTGGATGCTACTCTTCTTGTATGACTTTATTGTTTCCCGACAAGAATTGAAGATTTCTTTTGTGTGGAAAGAAGACGGGATTATTGTTTTCTCGCATTATTTTACTACCATTTATGAATTATTTATACTGTAAGGGTGACTTGGTATAAAACACTCTTTCCAAGTACCAAAATTAAGATGAAAGAATAATTTCAAATATATTGGGCCCTAATATCTACAAAAGTAAATGAAAAGAAATATACTTTGTGACTTTATATATGAAAAAAGAATCGTAACGTTGTTTTAAAAGTTAGGAAAATAACTACAAATTGTTAGAAGAAAATATTTAAATCTTTTTGAAATACTTTGTAGTAAAATATATTGTTCCCTAATACTTATTTAAAACTCAGAAAAAGTTGCAGTTTTTGCCACCTTATTTTTTTGTTGACTTCTCAGTTTCAGCTCTGAGATGTACGTAGATGTTTCAGATTAGTGGTGTACTTTAGTTTTATATTATTTTCTTTGACATGACATCTCTATGTTTATGTTCCTTGTTTTCATCTTAACAAATATGTTGCCAATGGGAACTTTGTATGGGAAAATATAATAGTAACGTTCCGGTTGTTTTAAAAGTTAGGAAAATAAGTACAATAAGTTAGAAAAAAAATTAAACTATTTGAAATATTTAGTAGTAAAATATATCGTGACCTAAACGTATTCAAGTGCAAAAAAGAAGTCTTATTTCTGGTCATCTTTGTTTTCTTTAGTTTTTCTTTTACTTCATAGTTTTAGCTCTGGTGCAACGTAGATGTTTAAGGTTAATGGAATACTTTTGTTTTACATTATTTTCGGTAACATAGGCCTAGATCTCTAGGTTTATGTTCTCTTAGTTTTTAGGCACTTGATAACGGGAGTTGATTATTACTGATTGATATTATTGAAACGTCGTGTTGTTAACACACAAATGTTGTCAAATGTCGGAATAATAATAATATATTTTAACATAAAAGATAACGTAAAACAGAAAATAGTTCTAATAGTTGTAACATATATTAATAAAAGTAAATATATATGATAATAGTTATAGAAATAACACTTTTGCACTAATTACCTAAGAAATTACAACATAGTTAACCTAAATAAAATTTTATCTAAACCATTCATTATAATCAAGAAATGACTTTTAAGTTTATGGAGAGAAATACATACTACCACCGAAGACAAAAAGTGGTAGGCCTACAATAAATTTAGAAGATTTTTAGATTAACAAATATGTTGCCAACGCTCAGATAATATTTTCTCCATCGTCATAACAAGGCCTTTGTTACATCAACCTGTGAATCTTTTTTTATTATAAACGCAGGCACATATAACCTATGTTATTTATAGCATATTAGAACAAACCCAATCATATTAAGAAACATCAAGTTCTCTCATATTGTACAACGAAAAAGTAACTTCTCCATTTCCCAAAAATGTTTGTTAGTTTGCAGAAAACTCTAGTTTTATTTTCACGAATATCCAAATTGGTTTAATTCCTTTTCTCTCTTTTTAGTTTAATACATTGATCTAATTGTTATTTGTATTATACAGTAGTAGATTTCAGCTAATGCAATATTAAATTAATATATTTTTTGCTGAGAACTGCTTTATTTAAAAAAATCTCATTCTAAAATTGAATTATATTCCTATTTTCGATATGAAAACTAATAACTCTGAACGTGTTTTAACTTTACTTGTAATCGTAGCAGTTCATTATCGTCCATGTCAAGATGGTAAAATCGTTTTGACGATTAGTAAAGTGTATCTGCAGTGTGTGTACTTTTGTTTTTGGACTTGTTAGAGTGCTACCGAAGATTTGATGATAGATTTACGGCTGTGAAACATGTTGTTTTAAATAATTCTACAAGAACTCACTTAACGGACCAATCAAGCTAATTTTTAATTATTTACTAACATTAAATAACTGTTTTAAATAATTCATAAATACCATAGTTTAAAAGCGTCAAGTTATCATTATACTATTTACACTCAGGTAAAGTTTAATAACAGAATCTCTTTCTTGAATCACAAAAATATTGAAACTTGATAATACCACCAAATCCTTTTCACTTTTACTTTACTACCAAGAATGTATCTAATCCCCAATGTGGTACAGTGGAGTCCCCATATAACGAACTCCGATAGAACGAATTCCCCGATTTAACGAATTTAAAAAAATCCTATTCAAACATCCGTAACACTCCATGCTAAAAACACCCCTTTTTACGAAGTTTTACTGGGTTTAGCTTCGGTATAAGGTATTTTTTGTGATTTTAGTGGAGAGCTTAAAAACCCCTATATTACGAATATCCCAAATACGAAACCCCTACATAACGAACGTAACCTCTAAGTAACGTATTTCCCACGCTGTACAGAAGCTATGTAGTGGCTCAGACGCTTGTCGCGACATGAAAACACTAGCGTCTACTTCCGGCCTCTCTTCCCACCCCCTCCCCACAGCCTTTCAGTCAGTGCAGTCTGTCGAGTTGAGCTAACGCGTACCGTGGTTGTGCTGTGTGCTTTATTTATTCAGTGTGATGGCGGGGCAAAGTTCAAGACAGAGCCATACTGTGGAATTTAAGCGTAAAGTAATAAAAGTGGTTGGTGACAATTTGAAAAGGAAAAAGTTGATATCGCGAAGGAGTTTAACATTACACCCACTACTTTGGCTACGATAATTAAGCATAGAGACAAGTATGCGGATGAGTTCGGACTTCCTAAACTGTGCAAGAAGGCGAAGAAAGGTGAGCTCCAGGATGTCGAAGAGGCTGTGGTGAAGTGGTTGAAATAGTGCCGCGATAAAAACTTACCAATAGGAGGTCCTGTACTTCAAGAAAAAGCTCAACAATTTGCTCAACAATTAGGTCACGATGGCTTCCGCGCTAGTAACGGCTGGCTGAGTCGATTCAAGAAAAGGCACGAAATAAGCTTCAAAAAGGTGTGTTGTGAAGCCGCATCTGTGGAGGACACTGTGTGTGAGGAATGGAAAGACAAACTTGCAAGCTTAACACAAGGTTACCACCATCAAGACGATATCTTCAACGCTGACGAAACCGGCCTTTTTTTTAAGTGTCTTCCATATAAAACTTTGACATTTAAAAGTGATCCCTGTAACGGAGGGAAAAATAGCAAAGAACGTTTAACAGTCTTACTTGGTGCTAACTGGTCTGGGACAACGAAACTGAAACCATTGGTTATTGGGAAGTCAACCAAACCAAGATGCTTTAAAAATGTGACAAGCTACCCTACCGACTACACTGCGAATAAAAAAGCTTGGATGAACGGGGAAATATTCAGTGACTGGCTGAAAGAAACAAAATAATAAAGAAATGAAAAAGAAAAAGAAAAAGATACTGTTATTCATTGACAATTGCTCGGCACATGGGGACATTCCAAATCTATCGAATATCAAAGTCCTCTTCTTGCCACCTAACACAACTTCAAAACTTCAACCTCTCGATCAAGGTATAATAAAAAACTTTAAAACTAACTACCGAAGAGAGGTTGTTTGTCAGTTTCTTAATGACATGGAACTTCAGACTCCTACCAAAATTAATGTATTGGACGCAATGTGGATTGTGACGAAAGCATGGAACAATGTAACCCCCCAAACGATTGCGAACTGTTTTAAGAAAAGTGGGTTTAAAGAGAATGAACCGGACCAAGAAGAAAACGACGACGACCTAGAAGCCCAACCACAATCTGTTTCTACCGTTGAAAGAAGCTGGCCGAGAGTAAGAGAAGCACTTAACATTGAAATGGAGTTTGAAGAATTTGTTAACTTCGACGACGAACTTGCGGTGTGTGGCGAGCTCACTGAAGATGAGATACTGGCTTCAGTTACTGGAGACCCAGATGCAGATGGCGATGGTGAAGAAGAGGAGGAGGAAGACGACGTAAGTGACCAACCTGACCCTACATCAAAGGATGCCCAAAAAGCGATACCTATCAGTGCTAAAGTGTTTCTTAAAAAAAAACGTGCTTTGAGTGATAGTGTTGTTAATTCCATCACTGAATTGGATGTTGCTTTAGATACGGTAATACTAACCACAGGTAAACAGTCCAAAATTATTGATTTCTTTACTCCTAATACAAGTAGCCCTGTTAATGCTGAATTGGCCTAGTACACTACTTTAACGTAAAGTTTTGATCTAAACTGTAGATTTTAAATTCATGCTTAAATAAGTTTTGGTATCTTATGTACGTAAACTTACGTTACGTATCTTACGTTTATGTATGTACTGTAAATTTAATATTTTAGCCTATTGGGGAGTAATAAATTTTTACTGTACATAGTACACTGTATCTGTATTTTTTACCTTTTTTATTTACCTAAATACGCAGGGCCTATAGTTGAAAACAATTCGTAATATAGAGGTTGGACTCTGAGATATTCGTTATATAGGAGTTTACCATTCACCTTTGGGGAACCCCTGTGTAACGAATATTTGCCGAACTTAACCTCAATATAACGAACCTCAATTTTAAGAATATTCCGGTATAACGAATGTTTTGCCCGGTCCCTTGACATTCGTTATATCGAGACACCCCTGTATTTAGATTTATACTCCCCTTAGTAACATTTAAATTCACATGTCCAGGGAATTTACATGTATCGCAATTACCCAATAAGGGTAACCCGTTACAAATAGTTTTACAATTTCAAACATTTACACCCAAACATTAAACAGTTGTATTTTAATTAACGCATGACTGAATATTTTCTGAAACAGGATTTAAATGAAATGGCAATTGAATTACTCAATTACTCGTGCGGGGAACGCACATTTAGGGGAAAAGTGCTGATCCTATAATACGTACATTGCATTGCCTCTACCTCTCTTTGTCATTACAAAATATATTTTTGTAATTAAGGTTTGCACATAAACGATTTGCTACTTCCTACATTTAATCCGTAATATTACTAATCTAATAAATAATAGATAGTGGAGGATTCGTAAAGATGTGTGATTTATACAAATAATGTGCTAACTTGTTGTTGTTTTTACTGATTTTTCAAAGCAATTAAATTGAAACCCCGAAACCACCACGAACTGTATTCTATGCCATTGCGTGAAGAAGCAAAATATAAATATTTGTCTGTATATTACCTTGAGTAAAATTTAAATCTAAGTACCTGTTGCTACTTGATGGTTATATTTTTAATACCTTTTAACTCTTTTAATTAAATAATGTATTGTAGGCAAAATATTTGTTTAAAATACTTTTTAAATCTAAATCGCATAACTTTGTTTACGTTCTACCTTTAAAACTCATTTAATTATTTTTTTTTTTGGTGAAACATACACAATAATAACTACACAAAAATGGTATTGTCAAAGGCAAACATTTACAAAACTCAGATTACAATCAAATTGCCAAAGATAAATTTAATGTTTTTCTATCAACTGCAAAAAAATTTTGTTTGAAAAACAATTTCTTAATAAAAAACATTGATTTTTTTCCAAAGTTCAAAATATATTTTGTATTATCTATTCATTGTGTTGGAATTTATTATTTAAACATTTGCCATTATTTATATATGTAAAATCATATGTTTTAAGAGCATAGATTCGATCCTTTAAGTGCAGGTCTATGTTAAACAAAATTGTTACTAAAAACAAACTAACTCATGGATTCTGCCAACCATAAAAATCTAACACAAAGTTCATGCACATAAAGGACAATGAACTCTTACTAATTGATCGGATATTGGCCAAAAACTAGTCCGACAGAGTGTATCCTATTGATTCGTTAATTGTTTCACCCTGGATTAAGTTAGTAAAAAATATAAATACCATCTTTACTTCCTGAGAATATTCTATTCCAAGTTTATTAAAACTATGGTTACTGGCTCTTTATTTGGTATAATAGTAAACAAACAATAATATATGAGGACAAGAGAAAACATCTGAGACTTTTGTTCCCTTCTGTTACATGTTAGTGCTGATCTTACGTTCTCAAATCTGTATATATATGTATGGTCCCCTAAAAATCGGTAAGTTCGATAAAGAGTTAAATTAAGGTATAACTAGTTGACCCGTCAGAATATTTCGCAAGTAGGAGTATTTACCTGATTTAATACGTTAATTTCATGCAGTTATTAGCGAATTTCCATAGGAAAAATGAGCTATTGCAGTGGCTCTTATGGTGAGACCCAAGGTCGGGAGTAGCAAATGAGTACCGATCATGGTCCCTAGAACACGTTTTGGGGTGTCATTAAAATTCATATATATATATGTGTTCGCACTCTAGCGGCCGAATTTTAAGTCCGATTTGGTTCAAATTTGGTGCACATGTTGGTTGTCTATGTGGCTCGGACGAGTTCGTTAGCCAAAAAAATCTAACAACCGGAAGTACGTTTTTTGACCGGAAGTAACTATTTTTTGAGATTTTTACTACGAGAATGAAAATGTTTTAGAGTTTTTTCTAAACATATAAATGTAGGATGTTATTCTGCACATTTTGTTTTTTTACGCGACCTTGTAGCTCGCTTGGTTCCCCCAAAATCGACCAAAACGTAAAATACCATAAAAGTACCCGGTTCGAAGCCAAGTGGTGCAAACTCGCAAGCCCACTAGGCGCAAACACATTCTACTAATACATTGCGTACACACAGACAGCTTTTCAACGCCTTCGAGAGTAGACCTATTTCCCAAATTGTTGGTTGAAACCCTAAAATATAGGCATATAAACTTAATTTTGGAAATTTGCTCAACTCACGTCAGCGGTCCAGCTGCGTGGTCGAATTATTTATTTATTTACGTTAGTTTATAAATAAAAGTTTATAACGATTTATTTAATTTGATTGATTTCCGTGTAAACAATCTAACAGTTGTAATGTTAGTTAAACAGATTGTTTAACTTTAATTAGGAATCATATGAAAGTTTTTTTAATTTTAAGCTATTTGTCTATTTTTCGTCAATAGCGGAACACAAAACCTTTAATATTACTTTTGGAGTGATGCATTTTTATGAAGAATTAAGGGAGATATATATGGCATTGCCACAAAAAAAAAAAAAAAAACACATTTTAGAAATAATATATAACTATCCTCTATATGAGAGGATAATAAAAGGTAAATGTGGAATAAATGCTAAATCTTGACATAATTATTTAATAGAGTAAACGTACTCAAAATTACTACCTCATAATATTATCACCTTCTTCTATTATGTATACAAATATATTGTGACTTTTTGATAAACTTTTATTTAGAAACCATAGTATGTTTAAGTATGTAATATATAACTTAGTAACGTCATTAAGTGTAGTTATGATCATATTCTAAAGATGATAACATAGTTCTTGAAATGTAATTAAGTCAATAAAGTAACTTTGTTATTTTTTTAACTTTGTGGAGTGGATGTGGACACAGTATTATTTATTAAATTTTTAAGTGTTTCTCAGTTGGATAATATTAAATTGAAAATGAATATTTTTAGCATTGTTTAATAATTACAATTAAAACATTAAAGCTGAAGAGTATAATTTCACTCGGTCAAAAGAATAACTTAATTTTAAACGAATTTACCATAACTGAAATTCAGCACACATTACGTATGTAAAAATAAACCGTTTGATCAGTCTGTACGTGGGATAGCATTGAACTTTTTTTTATATAAACAGGAAGTTTGCCTTGGTAAAGGGCGTTTATTAATATATATAAATGCATTTTTATCTGTCATCTGACTCCGTCCTTCAAGCCGACAACGATGCAATCACAACATGCCTGTAACTACATCGTCTGGATGTTAATTTAATCGTCTGGATTAATTTATTAAAAATTATTAATTATTAATGCCAAATAATTATATTGGGGTTTTATTTGATTTTGAAATATGTAAGTTATTAATATACTATGGGAGAAACCTGCGTGCTCAACACGCCAACCCCCGATGGAACCTTCTAAAAACATATGTTATGTTTTCTTTATAATAAAGGTGTAGTTTCATTGTGGATAAGGTCCCCGAATCACTATCTTAATACAAGGTTAATTTTTATTACCTGTTTTTTCCGTCAAGTGTTCCACTAGTATTAAAAACACTACCGCGGTTTCGGACGTATTTAATCGTCCATCTTCTGGTGTAAAAGTCGCTCACATGAGCGAATAAAGCTAAATAATTTCACAATTGGAAGGAAGGACAATGTCCACTGACTTAGGACTTTGTATCGGTCAGTCCTAACCCAGTACCCGTGCGGGCAACTATGAACTAAATGTTGTGCGTTGTTTGTTGTATATTTTTGTATATGTGTTGTAATGTCAATGTGTTGTAACAGTTTTTTTAATGTTTGACGACCTCATGTGAGCGACTTTTACACCAGAAGATGGACGATTGAATACGTCCGAAACCGCGGTAGTGTTTTTAATACTAATGGATCACTTGAGGGAAAAAAACAGGTAATATAAATTAACCTTGTATAAAGGTGTAGGATTAATAAAACCTCAAAACTAAGATGGTAATTATAATTATAATTAATGTTAAATGATCAGATCAAATTATTTCGTATATTCTATAACAACAGTTATAATAAAGGTTAAAAGAACCAGTAAGGCTCAGGTGTACACTTAATCAAAAACCTAACCTAAAAGTTACTCACTATCAATTACTGTACATTAATTACCAATAAATAGGCCTACTATATGTCATATTTATTTTTAATTACGATGTAATATAGTTTTTTCTTATTTTTAAATTCCTTAACGCAAGTTTTTATTGGTTTGTGCGTGTGTTGAAACATGTGTTGGTTCAGTATAGGCCCAACTTAAAAGTATTATTTTGTATTAAAAGTAAAATCAACTGTTTTAACTGTTATTTTATTCAATTGGTTGCTATGGTAATGAATGTAAATACATTCAAGAAGTTGTTTCATCAGTCTAGGCCTAACCTAAAATTATGTTTAATTTATTTTACCTGCCTTAACAGCAACATACATACATGATTTATGTTTTTCTGCACATCTTTGAATGATGTACGTTTCATCTTTCCATTGTTGTTTTGTAGTTTTCATAATGTTGCTTATTTATTGGTCTTATAATAGCTGTGTTTATCGTCCAACTTGATCCTGTGAATTTGTTCGTTGAAAGATACTGGCCACTAATGATTTTCTCTAAGCCAGCTGATTCCTTTTGCTACAATTGTCTGTTTTTAGATGCACAATCACGTGTTTTAATAGTCATCTGGTTAATGATGATAAAATACGTTTTAAAAAGTCATTTTATTACATTGTAAATGAAATTATTTCAAAATTGTAAGTAAATTGTACAAATATAGAATGATTGATCTTTCATTTAAAACAAACTGCGTGTAAAACGGTTCAGTATAAAGAAGTGCAAAGTTGAAATTTTACCCCATGTTAAATTGCCATAAGAAAACTTTTAATCTTGTTTTTTAAATAGTTACTGACCAGATACCAAAATCTAAGGTAAAATGTGCAAATATAGTGGTTATTCCCTTTCATTTGACACTACCCTCGTGTAAATCGGTCCAGTGGAAGTCTCATACTTTCTTCAGGAAGATTTTTAATTTTGTGTTTTAATATATAGGATTTTGTAAATTAATTTACCAACCTTCAAATGGTCCTGTTAATTTCCCCTTTACTGCTGCTGGGTCTAACTAGTTTCGACACATACCTCTGTCATTGTCGAAGATGAACACTTAAAATGATGTACACATGAACCTTTTTTGAAGGTTGGTAAATTAATTAAAAACATTTTTCAATAATAGTCAAGGAAGTAGGAATCACAATAATGAATAATATAGGATTTTGTAACTTAAATAGTATTTTAAAATACCAAACATTTCTGTTCCCATCATTTCTTTAAAACATAAATGATTGTAATAAGGTTGTTTTTATTGTTCATTATCTATAGATGTGTTATACGAATAGCTCACTCCAGGATTAGTTATTTCTTTTTTATCACAAATAAATAAACAACATGTGACCTACATTCAGATACAACGGAACATTTCATCCAATCATAGAGACATGTTTATTTTAAAAACATAACCTATTTCAATCTCCGTTGTCATTACAGTTTCAACCTAGTTTCATAATTAATTGTGTCATTGCATATTATTTAGACCAAACATTAGAATAAATTACAAAAACAATTATTTATAATCAACGTTCATTGGTTAACGCAATTATACCCAGTTCAGCAACAAGTATGAATAATGTGTACAAAAACTGTAACCTTTAGGATTTGTAAGAAGTAGAGTCGTCATTCTGTCATAAAATAAAGATATTTAGCAAATGAAAACACACACACAAACGAATGTGTGTGGCAACAAATTTTGTAAATATTCGTAATAGTAATTATATGTAATAAATAAACCGTGAGTTGACGATCGAAAGTATTCGTGAATGGTCGCCGAAAATGTATGTTAGACCGTGTTTGTGTATAAATTTTAAATGTGTTGTGATTAATGTCGTTTAAGTGTTTGTGAAGTGTATTTGTGAAACATTTGATAATGACTGAATTGAAAAGTCGAAACGCTTAATGTGATTAAAGCCACTAACCACATCAAACCAAGGATAGTTGACGGAATTCACCTTAAGGTAAGTATTGTCATTAACTATCCAGTAAGGCTATAACATTATAGAATAATAAATTATTAGTACTAAATTTAAATAGATGTACAAATTATCAGATTAAAAGATTTCCATAAGTATAATAAACAGGGTAGTTTAAAATACGTTGAACCCTAGTAACGTGTTTATTAGGGCATCTAAACGTGGTGAGATTTACCTGTAAGTACCTTTTATAACAAGAAAGACTCACTATGACCATTTCTAACCATCTTAACAAACAAAACATAAAGTTGCCTAATTTTAACACGCTTCACCGTCATAGTGTTAAGTTGGTCATAGATTGGTAGAAAGGCGCGTCATGACGCGGAAAACTATCGCTCTCAAACAAAATTTATTTAAGAAGAAATAATAATTTTGTTTAGATTCGTATTTCTTAAAAACTTTACGAGCCTGAACAACATAATAAAATGGTTCATTATTTAGAGCAAACATTTGGTAGTAACTAGTTAATTTAATTTTTAAATTAAAAAAATAGAAGAGTAATTTTTCCAGGAAAAAAGAAAATTATTTAAATTCTAACATAAAGGCTTCGACCATTAGGGGGTAAATTGGCCCGGCGCTGCTCGTTTTCGATTAAATGACATACTGTTCAAAGTCGGTATCGCGCTGCGTCACGCCGCTCTACCAACCTAGTGGACCAGGTCGTGGTCGGAATTTGTTGGGTTCGGATATCTTCGGTGTCCTCCTACGAGCGCCCTGTCCAACGAGCGCCATGTCCATCTAGCGCCCATTCTCGGGTTGACGAGGGTCAGAGAGGGGTTGACAGGTCTAGGAGCTTTCCAACGAGCGCCGAATTTCTGTGTCACTCCCTTCGACCACCTGTACTTCTTGTAGTATTTACTTATGACCTAAATATGAATCCCCTAAATCAGCTACAAATGTTATAAAACCCTAAATTAAACGTAATATAAGCATGCGTATACCATGTGCGATGATTCGTGACAGGCCCATCTTGATTTAGAGGTGCCTTTGATTATAAGTGGGCACGCAATCCTGGCTGGCGCTAACAATGAACCTTTTCGCACTTTTCTTCCACTAATAGAATATTTAAGAGGTATTAAAGTTGAAAATTTCTTTAAACTATTCAAGTTATATTTAGAAATATTAAATCCGCTTTTGAGGGGGGATGCGGAATGCTACCCCCCGGAAAACTACCCCCCAGGTGAAACGTGACGTCACGAAATCTGCCAACTAACCAATATGGGAGCCGTGTCCGCGACTGGAATACTACCCCCACTAGCAAAAGCGGGTCGCCGGAATACTACCCCCCGGAAAACTACCCCCCCAAGCAGGTTCCTACAATCATACTGTTATCGGCAACATACTGTGACTAAACAGTTTAGGTTAGTCCTCTAGTTTTTTTTTATTCTAATTATATCGAAACTTGAGTGTGCGTGACTGGAAAACTGCCCCCCCTGATCTCTGACGTCAAAATGACGTAGGAACCTGCTTGGGGGGGTAGTTTTCCGGGGGGTAGTATTCCGGCGACCCTTTTGAGGGACATGACCTAATACTGGCATATTAAATTGTTTATACACGTGCTTATAACACGTATGGCACTGCTTTACAAAAATTACCGTTTAATTTAGGACAGAATTGAGGTGTTTCATATTTAGGTATCTACAACTTACTAGAAGCAGTGATTCAGTAAATAGCACCTAGTAAAATACCAAATAAAAGATTTGGGAGGTATTTTGTTTAAGAATATTTTTGGAAATAATTTGTTATATTTTTATCATTTTTTTTAGTTCTAGTTTTACAAATCCGACAACGGCTATTGAAATAACGTTACTGTAATATTATAAACTATATATCGTTGCGATTATCTATAAGAAAGGTTTCAAATACAAGCATATGGGTCATATTTAAGGAATGTTTTTCGATGTCACTGATCGTTTCAATTCATCGATCAGTAAATACTAACAAGTACAGGTGGTCGAAGGGGGTAACACAGAAATGTGGCGCTCGTTGGACCTAGACCTGTCAACCCCTCTCTGACCCTCGTCAACCCGAGAGTGGTTGCTAGATGGACATGGCGCTCGTAGGACAGGGCGCTCATAGGAGGCAACCGATATCTTCGACTGTATTCGGCAACATTTGTACCTACAAAACTCTTATTGAGTGTTTTAAAGAAATGTCGTTTCTTGTTTTTCGATATCTGAACTGATTAAGGCAAGTAGTTCATAGAACTTTTCTGGTGACATTCTAGAATATTTAAAGAGTTTTTTCTCATCTCACAAGAGATCTTTGAAAAGATGATGATATTCTCAAAAGGTGAGTCTTTTTTAATTAATTGTATGAACCCACATCTTACGTTTTTTTACTTTCTCTTCTTCTACTTCAACTAACGCTGCAAGAATAAACATTTCTTCGTCACTGTCTGTGTCCATCGTTGTATCTTTGAATACTGTAAAACCATGAATCAGGTGACCAGAATGGTGGGAAAGCTGCTACGCCGCGCCATGCTCTAAGTCCGCACAGCACAGTGCCTCTCTACAGACCTTGTGGACGACCAGCTTTATAGGCTTTAGTGGGGTTGGACAAAAGATGTAAAGTGTCACACAAAATTGTTTGTAGGAACTTAGTGAAGTAGTAATAACCAAAGTGTTTTAAGACAAAAACATAATATGGTATATTTTTTAAGAAACTTGTTGCAGCTATTTCAGTTCCTTAATCAGCAAAGTTACTCAAGAGTAATTTGAAACGTGCTAATAGAGTTATGTAGAACAATGAACAAAAACTGACATCAAAGGCCAGAGCTTTCACAGGATAATTTAAGTTTGACCTTTAAACAATGTTAAACAGCCCAACTTCAGCCCCATTAAACTAAGTTAGAACCCTTGTTAATCTCATGCTATAATTATTTTGTCTGGGTCTTAGTTCCCTAGTTACAAGGTGATTGAAGATAAAAACCTACACAAAGCAATTAGTAAATACATAACTGTATAATAGTAACTACATTACATAGCTCAAAACAATGACATTAACAATTATTAAGATATCCTCATAAGCATCTAAAGAAGCAATTAGCATTTACACAAAATAAATGTACACAAAAAACATAGGCCAGGAACGGGATTCGAACCCAGGACCATAACTAGTCCGTGGTAAGGCTCTACCAACTGAGTCATCCTGATCACACCAAATATTGGTCGATTTATAATATTAAACTAGGTGACATACCTTAGATACCGTCAACAGTATTGGATCCTTTTTTTCAGCGACGACCGGTTTCGGAAGACTACACTATACTTCCATTGCCAAGTCACACGAAACACAAGTAAAATAAAGCACACCTAACATTAAATAAAACAATGCATGTCCAACATTAATAAAATAAATAACACACGACACACTTCGAGCATGCTGGCCAGCCTGTTGTGCGCAACTAACCTCCTCGTAATGGCTACCTCTATCCCACCCCCACTTGTTTGTTGTTTATCTTATTACCCGGGCTCTGTGTACTTATACGATTAATAGTGTTGAACAACACGTTAGAATTATACTTTAACTTCTCATTAAGGGTGTTGTCAGTATCGTATTTGAACGCGTTGTATATGTGCATTTCCTCCAAACTCGACATAAAAGGAGACTTTCTGCATTTGTGTAAAATATCCATAATAGTATTGATATCTCCAACGTTGTTACAATTTTGTACTAGGTGCTCGCCAAACTTAGATTTTGTTGTTAACTGGGACTTTTTAGGGATATGTTCGCGAAATCTAGTTTTAAATGACCGACCCGTTTGTCCGATGTAAAATTTAGGCCAGTCGGAAACACCTGAGTTTATAAATTCCTGTTTGTTGAAAATCATTCTTTTTTTGTCATTCATTCTACGTTCCACTAATCTGTTGGAGGTCTTGCAAGACAATGTGACTTTCTGTTTCTTCAACTCATTTTTAATAGTATAATGTAAGGCATCTCCATACTCAACACGTACAAATTTCTGTTTAGGCTTGGGTACTACAATCTGCCTACGTTTATTAATATGTTTGCGGATGTTTCTATCTACTATTGTGCTGTTGTAACCATTGGCTACAGCTATGTGTTTAATCACAGATAGTTCATCGAGGGGCAAACCCTCCCTATCGAGGGGCACTGTCATAAATCTGACAATTCCTTAATAGCTTCCGGTTCTAAATTAGAGTTATTCCTTAAATTTTGTACTAGCAAGTACAAAATAAGGGCAAATGGAACGTTAGTACCTATATAGATTGACCACGTCAAAAGACGCCATGGTGTGAGACTTATCAAACGACACGAACTGTTCTTTATTCTACTGTCATTATTAAGTGTTATGTTCGCACGTATGACTTTATCAAGTTTTTTAGCCGTCTTATACGATGGGACGGTAGTAAAATTCAACACCGGTCTTATCGGCAGGCCTTCTTTGTGAACTTCAAGCATGCCCCTAAGTGTGGGTGCTTTGGGATCAATAATTTTCAAGCATTTTATTTCATCTTTGTTAAACAAACAATTTATTCAATTTAATATTGACTTATATATATTTTTAAAAAATCCTGATTTTAGTTCACTCACTTCCTGAAGTTAATACTTAACCGATTTTGATGATTCTTTTTTTATTTAAAAGATAATTTCCAGTTCTAAGTCACTGTGAAGCTAAATATTTGATTTACACTTTTATTTTAGTTTTATTCCGAGTTTTAAAAATGCATCAGTAGCCTATGCTACAACTAGGCTAAATAGGAAATACTGTAATTTGATTTTAAACAGCTGATAAACTGAGTTTCAAATAAATAAGTTGTTTACTTTAAACTTACTCAAATGCCAACAGATGATTTGATTTAGGTTATGTTATTGTTGGTGTGTTTTAGGTCTGATTTGTAATGTTTATTGTTGATTCAGTAATCAGCTGTAGTCTCTAATATTTTCATTGACAGTTTATTTCAAATTTTAAATCAATTTTTAGGTTAGGTTTTTATTAAAGTGTAGACCTGAGCCTTGCTGACTATACAACGGGTTCCAAC
>JAGFPH010002582.1:106960-129643 GCA_018207615.1 Philaenus spumarius | reverse complement strand
CTCTACTATTAGTTTCTTACTGCACCAATTATGTTGAGTTTGCGTTGTGTAAATACGAGTACATTTGTGATTATTGTACTTTACAGAAGTAAAAATGGAAGATGTTATTCTCATATAGCCAAAAGTTAAACACAAGTCCACTAAATATGTACCCGCATTTTAAATAGCATAACATTTATATTTTACAGGCGCTTTAATTTAATTACATAATTATCAATAATTTTACAAATTCAAGCTATTTTTAAATCTGAACATACCATTGTGATTATTTTTTTTTCTGCAAATTATATGGCATTTTTAGTTTATAAAAATTTGTTGGAACTATTAAGCTACGGCTATGCTTATACGATCAGAGACGACTGTCCGTCGCGGAATTCCGTTGTAGTGGCTAAATCTATCAGAACAGCGCCATTCCTACATGTGTCGGAAGGATGCTCGGGCATTCCACCTCACCATCAGTTTTCCTGTTATGGTCACAACTACCGTGCATTGCAAAATCATCATGGAAGAACAGTGCTCTTTATCTAGCTCGGACACCGACAAATAATTTTTGATGATTGTGTTGGATGAGGAAAGAATCCGAAAAACAAATAGGGACACATCCTATCAAACAAAAGCGACAGGTAAATAGAAAAAATATTGTTAAACTTAAATTGTGTATAGGCTATAGGCTAATAATTTCGAAAAACATCATAATAAACAACCTGTAGTTGTTTTTGTCAGTTTCATATACACGGTTGTCATATAACAGAAGTATCAATCAGAGTAATTAAAAACAAAGAATAAAACGAAACATGCGCCTATTGTGATTAGTCCAGTATTAATTACCCATAACAATTATGTACTACCAATTTCATAATAAAAACTGGGGTTAAAATTACCATTGGTTCTTGCTGATGACATTAAAATTTAAAAAGACTTAGAAGTATGAAGTTTTAAATTCTTCTCCAACATCAAAGAGTTAATATTGTTTTGTAGCTTGTAACAACCGAGTCCTTTGGTAAATTTTTAACAGCTTCAAGTAATCTGCATATATACTGCTGTATATTACTGCGTTTGATGCAGTAATATATATCTAATTTATTAAAACTACGACATATATACAAAGTCTGATACATATTATATTACTGTATCACTGTTATTTTTTGTATGATTGTTTTTAAATTTGAGTCATTTAATTATAAATAAAGATACCTTTTCAACAAAGCCAGTTTCTTAAAATGTATTTTTTAAAGATATACATACTGATAGGCAGATAAGCTAGGGTAGGCTGGTTAGCTTTGCACTACATTTAGAAAGTTAAGGGGACACTTTGTACATTTGTGTTCCATAAGTAGTAGCCTAGGCTATTTTGTACTTGAGTTTAAAATTATAATGTAGTAAACATTTTTTATAAAAAAATTATTTTATTTAAAACAATTAGCTATTTAAAAAAAAATTTCACTGCCTTTGATATAAATTTACAGACATGTTATATGAATATTTACTTGATTTTTCCAGAAATTTGGAGAATTTTATCACCTTTTTCTATCACGAATTTTCCCGATTGTTGACGAAAGAGACCGAACGTTATTTTTGGTCGGGACCTTTGGCTATATCTATCAGATCCGCGCAGAGCGGAGCTGAGCCAACCCGTTTAATACTTCAAGATATACATCTTATGACTAGGCTACAATTAAAGCAAATGGTTAATTTTCAGAAAGTAGTAGCTGCAATGAATTGAACTTAAAGGTGAACGCTAACATCAGTCAATCCGAAACCATGATCAGCAAATTGATGTATTTAATTGACCTGGATCTAAGGGATTAATTACCTTATTTCCCGTAATTCAGTTATTACGGCACTCGAATTTAAATCAAGCCCATTAATTTTTCAAGATTTCCACTGAGGTTCCACAGGAGTTATTTTAATAAGTAAAGTTATTTATAATATTACTTCACGGCATATGTATTGAATTTGTAAAGAAATGCAACATTTTAAATTTTGAAACAATTCAACAACCCTCTTTAAAATGTTAATACATATTTAGGCTATTTTCTTCAGAAAAATTTTCGTCCAAGATGTATCAAATATATACAAAATACAGTGTTATGAAAATATACAGGTAGTTGTTTATTTGTAGTATACATAGTCCTAATTTAAATAATTATTGTAATTTTGATGATGTAGTTGAGTATAAACCAGGTGGATATATAATAATCAAGTCAACCAGGTATAAAACCGCATACAAGTCTTGTAAAAATAACACTTTTAAAAGAAATAACATTTGCAAGTCTTTTTATTAAAACTTAAATACACATAAAAAAACATTAAATAAATACAGTTTAGTTTGTTCATTCAAGCTATGACTTTACATCCTTTCTTTAAACCAGCCACAATGTCAATTTAGCTTTAAGCTTATTTTAAGTACACATTTATAAACTCAATAGGCCGTATGTAAAGTTCCCTCTTAGGAAATTATTGTTTTTTAGAGCACTACAGAAATTAATATGAAAATTACCTTTGAGAGTACAAAACTAACCATGGATATAATGATTACTTCTCAGACTTACTGAAAACATTCTGGCAGTTGAATACAATAATCAATCATAATTTTTCAATTACACGATTATTATTCACCATACTTATTCTTGTTACATCCGCTTTATAGTGCACTGTATGATGGCACTAATATGAATGCAGGGAAAAATATTGAGACAATTTGAAGTGAAAATATTACTTATTCTCAGCTTCTGGAAGGGGAAGTGGTAATAATTATACAAGTATATTTAAAACCCAGGGGCATACAAAAAAAGCCCGAACAGAGTAATTAGAATAAAAAAGTAAGGACGAAGAATTGGAATGGAATTTCATTTAACACTCCTTTTGATTGTTTTGGAAATTATTGTTTTCAATTTGCAATGCATATCAAAGCTCTCGGTGAATGAATTTTATAGTTTGTATCCCTATGGCAGTTTTAATATAAATGTAGACATCATATAATATACATATTTGTCATGAAAAGAATAGCTATAAATAAAATACGATAAAAAACCTGGACACTCAAAACAATTTTGTTACTTTGGAACATCGTTTGCAAAAATAAACTTATTCATAAACCTGTGATAACACCTCTGGTAACGTTTTTCTTTGACAGTAGCATCCAAAGGAAACATAATATATATCTTAAAATCTTTCCTATCAAAGCCGAGACTGTTAAAAAAAAGTATTCATATTAAATTCATGCAAACCAAAGAAATCAATATCATTTCTATTTAAACTTTCCAAAATACGTTTGAGTTCAGGTTTGTTATATTACTTCGATTGAAAACTTTGTTATTAAAAAGTTCCAGTTTACTGAAAGTTTTGAACCAATATATAATCTTGCCTAGTTTAATACGGTTATGATATTAGCTGCAACTCAAACAAAGTGAATACAGATTTATTAAAACCCCAACAATTTAAATAGTTTATTTCTAGGACTGATTTCACTGCTTTAAAATACTTTCTAAAAACAACTCATGCCGATAAAATTGTGAATTTCCCTCACTAAGTCTGCTGCAGAATAACCTAATACGTGACTAAAAGCATTAATACTCGTAATATGAAACTATAATTTTATTATTTAATCGTTGCAATAATCAAAAGAAACTAAACTAAATTACAAGTGAAAAAGTGAAAAATCAAAGACCAAGACTTGGATTGAACTCTTGATTGATGTTTTTGACTGTTAATTTCGTTAATTTAACCCTTGCAGGGAAATTGTATACGGTAGCATACAAGTATTAAACTTAAATGCAGTAAATAATAACCTCAAAAAAAACCTCTAGAAAACATTATATTCAACTTATAAACTAGACATAAATTTATACCCAACATTTTTATAAAACCTATTTGTATAATATTCAAGAAAAATTGCAATAAGAATAGAGGTGAACGTTAATCATTATTTTGAGAGTTTAGTATTCCACAAATTATTCAATTCAATATATAACGATTATTTCCAATAAATCGTAGAATAAGTCGATCTCTGTATTCCATATAAATTTGTATCGTTCATATACGTTTTCTTATTTCAACATTCTTTTCTATCCGTTATCTTTGTTACACAAAAAAACTATCATTTGCATTTTGTATTTCAATTTATTCGTTTATTTAAATAATTGTGCGGATCTTAAAGTTAAGTGAATAAAGGTGTAATTAGTTTAATTGAAAGGACAAATATCGACTTTAATTTTCTAACTTTAAAATGCTACCCGACTCTACCTAAAAAACTACTCAGGTACTTACATTTAACTACAAACCCAGATTGAACATTGCCTATAACTACCTGATCTTAAGACGTGAATATAAAGAAGTTAAAACTACGAAATAGAAGTTAGACCAATAAGTTCACAGTAATGGTTTGTATGAAAGTTAATGGTAAATATTATGAGACTTGTATGTGTCTACACCTAGTAAATGAAATAAACTGTACTGATAGATTCACTACCTATACTAAACACTCTCGCTTATAAAACAACTAGTATGCCATGAAAATTAAATAACCTTTTTTAGGTCTTAGTAGCATACGAGTTCAGTTTTATTGCTTGGTATGAACAATATTCGAAAATTTAAGAAATACCTTAAAAACGTATTTTTTAAAATTCCTTTTACAGATAAAAGTGCGGACGTCGTTATGGCGGTACAACCCAATAACAACATGGCAATTACTTTTAATTACAACACTAATGTGAGTTTAAACCTAGAAGTAACAAACGGTGCAATTAGTTAATTACATTAACTGCCCATTAACTATCAAGCCAGACTGTTAACATAATATATTTCCTCAAAAGGGCGATTTTAAGAATTTAAAAAGGCTATATAAGAAGCGATAAAACATTTAGAGCTGCTTTTTCTGCGTATTACGTAAATACATGTTTATATATTTCTATGTATTATATCATTTAGAGTAAGTATAATGTAAGTAATGGATAATTTGAAAATTCAATATACAACTTTGCTTAAATTTTAAACATAGGTATTTTTACAATTTTTGTAGTTAGAAATTTAATCTTAATTTTGTCTCCGCTTAAAATAACATTCTCGAAAGTAATTTAAAACAAGTAGCATTTTGAATCACCGACTTTCTGAATGAATATATTTTAAATAGTTTAATCAAAGTAATAGGCAAACAATTTTCAAACAAAATCCAACATCATAATGTTTTGCATTATAATTTAATTTATTTTAGACAACGCTTTAGAAATATGAATGTGTATGTCAAACGTTAAATACATTCTAATAAATGTTTATAAATATTAAGTTTGCTAAACTATTTATAATAGAAAAATATTAATAAAACAACAAAATTCAGAATATTCGCGCCCTTTCCTGTGTAAGGAAGATTTCGAAGTAAAACCTATTGCGGTCGTTACCGTGGATACTCCGGAAAATGTTGATTTTGTTTTCATTTCATGGTTACAAGACCCAAAAAATAAAGTAAACTGAATAAATATATAGTCATATGATAAATTAGCGATAGCTGTATTTGAAGCACTATGATTTCAATCTCAATCCACTTAAACCAACTTTTAAAATGGTCAAGCGAAAACGCCAACCGGCAACAATTACAGAAAAGATAATTGAAACTATATTTTATGACAGTTGTCGAACTTAATCTAGAATATAAACCCCAAGATTATTTAATAAAATAAAATAAATAAATAGTAAAAATAATGAATTAGAAAAATAAAATAATAAATAATTGAAACTTAACAAATAACTTATAAATACAAAGTATAAGACAGGAAAACGTTGCATTCGAATATTCATAAATCAAATGCTAATCATAATTTATTCAAAATTCATTAATAATCTTAGCATTAAAAGCCAAAACATTTAAACAAGAGCTTAAATGAACACAACTAAGAAAACATTGTTAATTATTTACTTTTATAAGTAATATTAGCAGACAATAAAATAGATGAAACTCGAGAAACATGTATAACTAATTCATTTTCATGAACTTTACAAATACTCCTATTTTTACTTGCTTCCTCCTTGGCATTTCTTCAGAAATGAGATGAACTTAGGTATTGATTTTACCATTTCCTTCCTTAAAGCGGTAGGCCTATTGTCTTCGATACATTACACATACAAGTTGGTGTTCAGAGACCAATAATAACACAGACACGGAACTCAATATCTTGAATGGGACTTCTCACATGTGGTTTTTATAACCTTCTTTTTTCAACTGCAGTGAATTGAACTATAAATGTGCAGAAATATATATTATAACTCTTTCTTGGTCATGCATTATAATTTCTTTTTTCACTTAGAATACTTGCTATTCTTAGATAATTTCTATGTTAGTGAAAACTAGATAAAAAAACCTTTCTTTTTTTATAAAAAGCTAGATAATAATATATCTACGAATTTTAACATATATGAAGTACCAGAAGTTTAAATGGTTGAGAATTGAATTTTAGAACATAGTTAGGAGTTGGAGGTGAAATGGCAAGAGTTTTATTTCGTACGGTTGGAATAATTTAATCTTGTTTAATTACAAATGACAGATAAAGTTAGTTAAATTTTTTATTATTGTGTTGTACAAATTACATATTTTCGTCGTATATTCAGGTTGAGTAAAGACATTCATTTTTAAAAACGTGTATGGCTCACTGACAATCTGATATCACCGATTCAATGATATCATGACAATCATAATATTTCACCTTTCATACCACTTAAGAAGTGCAATCGACACTATTCTACATTTTAGTCTCAATAATTACAACTGTCTCTGCTAAAGTAAAAGGTGGTAATCATTATAAATCTCCAGTAACTGTTGATTATTACAGATTGTTAAAGAAAGTTATTGTAGATTAATGTTGTAGTTTTCCATTTTCAACTCAATTGTATCTTCCTATTTTCCCCCATTTGAAAACATGCCTCTGTTTATTGTTTATATATTTACGGAATCTCCTCATTATACGATCTTCAGAATCACATGAAAGCCCATTGTAACTGAACTTGGAATAAAGTATCTATAATTAAATAATGCACACTTGACATTTATATATTTTTAATAGTAGAAAATAATTCAATAGTTGGCCGATTAAAAGTAATAGAGTAATACTATAAAATTAAAAGTGTTTTATTACAGTGAGTTAATATAGTAACCCAATATTAAATGTACTCAGCGATAACTGCAGTTACAATATTGTACTGCTGTGCAAATATTATTTTAATGTTAACATCGTAGTCCAAGGGGCCAAATATATTTTGTGTGGTTCCGTGGTTACAAAATATTTTGTATCTCTAATATTGTTTAGCAAAATAATAAAAATGTTTACACTTCAGTTGCTTCCAAAGTCTTTGTAATAACACCAATGTTTTCTGTGGGCCTCTGTTTTAGCATTTCTCCGTTTTAGGTTTTCCTGAGTTAAATTCATCGATAGAACATTTTTAAAATCTTCTGATTCCTATCAATTAAGTTACAATAACTGAATTAGTTATACATCACAACAGAATATTAGGATATTTAAGAAGAAATATAGTGTGAATAAAGAAACATTATAAAACGTTTTAAAACTTGGCAATGCAACCTTTGCTATTGTGAAGCTATAAACATGCCATAGCTCCATACGCCGAAAAAATGTTTTACTTGAGTAAGCATCTAGACTATTATGTTTTCCATTACTATAATATGTGTTTATAAACCTATTATAGTTTCCAAGATGTAAAAGATATCAATAATTCTACAGGCAATCAAAAACTAAACACATAATACAAAGGAGGTTTAACTTTAATTGAGAATGCGTTGAGTGTATTAAACAGACTATTAAATGTTTTCTAAACTGTTTGAAAGTATATTCAAGAAATTGAGTATTTTAATTTTCCGTTCCTTTGATGTTAAAAGTTCTATTAATGGGAACTACCGAACTTTCTTCTTTTGGCAGTGTATGATAGCAACCACAAAATACAAGATTTTACAATATTTCTCGTATTACATTGCCAATATTATTAAATTCATAAAAGTCTGTATACTACTTATAGAATGTAGTTCTCTTTGTCATTTTAAACATGGTTATTTATGTTATTAGGGTAAATTAGAATATGTTGTGGTGTCATTGAATGTTTCAGTTCAACATTTAAAATTTCATTATTTTGTTGTTGAAAAATTACAAAATTTTAAAGCTTGAATTTATTTTTATCTTTCCCCTTTTGTACAGAAATAGGTTATAAAGTGTAATGTTTAATGACGAAGAATATATTAGAATAAATGCATAAAAAATATATAATTTAAATTTGTATTAAATTCCATAAATTAAGCTTTCTATGGCTCGTAGTACATTACAAAATAACTGGAATACAATGTCATAATAGTTGTTATAATTCTGTCTTTGATTTTCAAAGTTGGTCAAATATGGAGTTTTAAATAAATCTGAACAATTTAATATATATTCTTGCTTTGTCTTAATAATAAACCGATAACTCTAGATATTCGTAGCGAGGTTCAATTGTTTTTTTGTTTTAATAAATCCAACCAAACTGTTAGTTGTTTGTTCAACTAGATATTCCTTCAACAGATATAATATATTTTCTTTTTGTAATAATAAATATTCAGAAGTTCATCTCCGCATATATATGCTTACTTTACAGAAAGTATTTAACACATAATCTTTCTTCATTGCTTTTCACAATGAACATTTAAATTTTACACATGTTTTTATGATTTTATAGTTTAAATTATTAATCAACATTATATTTTATAAGTTATATCTTTAATATTACTAGTTTTGTTTTCCTTTTTAATACAGCATAATACCATATATGTTTTCTTTCTATGATAATTTTCAAAATATACAATACTAGAGTAACCCCTGCGTGCTCCCTGTTGGAACCTTCTATACACATAATATGATATGTTTTCTTTATACATTTTATAATAGTGTATGATTAATAACCTCAAAGCGAAGGAGATAAATAGTGTTAAATGTTAAAATCAAATTATTTCGTAAATTTTATAACAGCAGTTGTAATAAAGGTTAAAAGAACCAGCAAGGCTCAGGTCTACACTTTAATAACAACTTAACCTAAAAGTTAGATATACAAATAATTGCTTCAAAGTTTGAAATCAGCTGTTAATGGAAATATTGGAGCAAACAGATGTTTTATCTGTTAATTTATTCAATTGTTTGCAATGTTAATAAATGTAAATACATGTGTTGGTTCATCGAGCTAGGCATAACCTAAGATTTTTTCCGACTAAATTTACAAATATTGAAATAAAAAACGTTTTTATTTAAATGAATAATTATAGCATATATTGTTACTCAGGGATAGTGTAGCTTTTTATTATTTTTTCAATCGTTTCAGTAGTTCCAGAGATTATCTCCTACATACAAACAAACAAATTTTACCTCTTTATAATTATTATAAGATTAGAAGGTACTTTGTTTACAAAAAGTCATTAAAGGCTTTAACATAATTTTATAACTAAGAATCAAGATAATACAGTAAATATTTATCAATGAATTTAAACAAAATTTTAATTGTTTTAAAGTAACGTATCTTAATTTCCCTTTTCTACATTTTTGAAGAGTTATTTTTGTTTTCATTTTACTTGGTTTGTGTTTATGAAACCATGTTTATGAAATAACAGGAAAACATCTGATTAAGATTAATCAACGACAATAGTTGTAAACAATTATACATTAAATCTTGTCTATGTGAATTATTTTGAAAATTAATTTAAACTAAAATCCATTTAATTCACAATTAGTTTGATTTGATTAACAATCAATAAGGTTAAAATATGGGTTAGTATTAATTAGTCTATGGTTAATATTCAAATTTAATAAATCAATTTAATACTTAATCTATATTTTATGGTTAGCAGGTCTACCTATAATATTATAACTATCTTTTATTAGTAGAATAAATTGCTAATACAATCACTACGAGTTTTTTTAACAAGTAAGTGGTGTTAAAAAATGTCATGACTTTATTTTCTGTCATCAACATGATTCAAATCTACAAATCCAGTTCGAAACTCTACCCGCTAATAGTATGTTTTATCACACCCAAATATTGAACAAAATTTTGTTTATAAATACATATATTTTTATAAATTTCTTGTTAACTAAATGTTTGCTGTAGTAATATTTCGATTAAAACTGTATTTCTGTGTTTTTTTAGTTTATGTTTCTCTGTAAAGAAATTCAACGGGATATTGGTTGAATTGTGTACAGAGGCCGCAATAAATGTTTAAGAAGCACTGTGACGACCAAGTGGTACGCACATCGGTACGCACTGTGAGTCTCTAAGCACATCGGACTGTTAGGATGGGTTGCCATGGCTACTCTGTCTACTCTAACGCTATTTATCCACAAGCAATAAAAGTGACAATGAGTTATTACATTAGGTTCGTGCACACAGCATAACTTTATCTACGATAATACCTCAAAATTGTTTAGCTTGGTGAATAATGCAGAAATGGCAGGTGAGAGTGAAATGCGAACGAAAGTTTTCTTTTTTGTATTTTAGTTTTACTTACGAACACTTGTAGTATTTGCTGTCAGCAACATGTTGGGTAGCTGGTTTACATACAAATGCTTTGCATATGCATTTAAATTTCTTCTGAAATCACTGACACATACGGATAGCTGTAAATTTATTTGTAATGTGCCATGTATACTTCAATAAGTCAAGATTGATTCCAGGATTGAGTGACATTACATAATTAATTTAAGAAGTGGATTTTAGTTAATTCCCTGGCATATTATGTATGTAAATTAAACGCAATAACCGCATATGTACACATCTCCACTTCTCCTGATGATATTGCCAGTTATTCACATGTGTAAAGGTTCCGTCTACTTTACAATACAGGTTTAAATACATTACAATAATTTATATTTTTAAATGCAGTATTTTACTTTTAACAGAACTGTAATAATTGATCAAATATTTAATAGGCCAGTCGGTAGGGGTGATTTTAGACCAAAAGTTCCAGTAATTTACAATACGGCTGATTTTTTTTGAAGTGATAACTTCTATTGGCCCGTTGGGCACTTTCGACTTGGCTATGTTTTCGAAATCTCGCGTCACGCCAGATTTCTCGCGAGATCTTGCATCACGCCAGATTTCCCGCGAGATCTCGCGTCACGCCAGATTTCTCGCGAGATCTTGCATCACGCCAGATTTCCCGCGAGATCTCGCATCACGCCAGATTTCTCGCGAGATCTCGCGTCACGCTTTTGTTTAGACACAAGTCAGATCGTGGAGAGGGAATATTATTAATACATTATTTACATTTATTAGCATAGCAATCAAATTAACACATAAGAATTAGTTAATATAATATAACAGCTGATTTCGCCCATCATCTGTAATTCTTAAACAAAACCCAGCGTAGATTATATTTTGGGGTTATGTTTACAACTTCAACCATTAAAATTTCTTGTGATGTTAATTTTCTTAACTTATATATTAGTTATACAACTAATGTAGGCTTCTATAACTATAAGTTATATGGGCTTCTACACGTTATAAGATTTGCTTTGGGGTTATAAACTGTATATAAAACTAACCTTTGATCATCAATATATTCGTTTATACAAATTTAAAGAAGGATACCTACTGTTTAACTTCGCAAACATTCGTACATCTTTGTATAACATATTTGATTATTAATTTCTTTACTGTAATATTAACAACTTCTAAATCATTTGATCTATCAATATGAAATAAAAGGTAACTAAAAGATAATATTTTTACCTTTCTTTAAATATATAATAACGGATATAAATAAACAATTTGAACAAATAGGCCTACAGTTTTATAATCCTTATAATTGTACACATTAATTTACCGAGTTAAAAATCCCCGTAGTCATAGAAGTTATCACTTCCAACGTGTGGTCTTAAGCACACCCAGTTAATTTTTTTATAAGTACATTAAAGTATGTAGATTAACATAAAAAAAGTTGACCAGTCTATCGATTTCCCAAAGTCGAAAAATATCGATTATCATTTTTTTTCGATTATCCTTAATATTTCGAGCTAGGATAAAGATAGAGAAAAATAAAAAATACCACCGTGTAGGGGAAGTATTTTTCAATAAAAGAGTTCATAATATGTACTTCTTTCCTCCGAGCAATGGTTTGTCTGGAAAAAAATCGATAATGCAGGTATGTATTTTGCAGCAGGAAAAATCACTAAAAGTTGAAATCTCATTCATAAATGAAGCGTTGGCTCATTCTAAATTGGCTGAATTTTAATATATCTAATTGAAACTTGACATAGGAGTTAAAATATGTATTTTAAACATTTATACTGAGTCTCAGCTTGTTATCTTGAAAATGACCCGATCTAGAGCCACTTGACTTATCAATGGGTTTCTCGATTTTAGGAGTACCGGACCCACGTACTAATTTCAATCGGCTCCAGTTTCGTCAATTTTTGGAATATCAACATAAAATTTGTTTTACAAGTTGAACATATAGATTCAAACAGGATCAAGGAGTATAAACCTTTTTATTATTTACTTTTAAAAGCACAAGTAACTTAAAAAGTACAGTTTTAATCCTTTTTAGATTTTTCATCAAAACCCTTGAGTTGATCAGATGCAGATCATTGAATTTTTTAAATATAGTTTTTAAAATAAGTATAGCAAAAAACAATTGTGTTTGTAACTTCTGTACCAATTTTTAAATCGCTATGTTCTAAAATGTCGAAAATGGAGTCGTTGAATCCAAAAGTGTTGTAGTTCAAACGAGATAGGTAATAGAAGACTATTTTGAAGCGCCTCGTTTTTAAAAATAACATGACAAAAATCGTTCATACTTATTAAGAATATTTATACTGGTGTATTCAACTTTACAATGCAGTATTGTTCTGTCTACTTTACAATACAGGTTTAAATACATTACAATAATTTATATTTTTAAATGCAGTATTTTACTTTTAACAGAACTGTAATTGATCAAATATTTCATCCCGCTTTGGCAGAATAAGTCATGCTGTTTACATTTGCGGAAAATTGTTATCTCTAATGCAACTGTATAGTCACGGTGATAGAATAAACTTTGAAAACTGAATCTCACAACTAATACGTTTATTAACTAATTAATGCAAATTAATGTGAAAGAGATGCAGTCGAGGAAGTCATTGAATCTACTTACAGTATTGTTACCTCTTTGTCTGTGTCCAATGTTTACTTGAATTCCAACATAAAAGATGTTTATGTTTCTTAGTTTGGCAAAGTTATCTAGTTTACAGAAAGTAGAATACATAGTAAGTAGTTATATTGTGATTGTTTTATCATATACTGACTCACCTCGAAATAATGTTTAGTACAATCCGTTTGATTGTTGCTTCTTTCAATTCTCTCTTTGAGTGCACATCGAGCGACTGGTGCCCAGTCTTAGACTTGCCCACGTTGGCAATTTTGTTCCCTAGTTTAATAGCGAATTTCCATGGGACAGATACGCTGTTGCAGTGACCCTTATGGTAAGACCTAAGGTCGGGTGTAGTAAATGAGCACCGATCGTGGTCCACATAACTCGTTTTGGGGGGTAATTAAAAACGATATGTATATAAATATATATGTACATATGTGTTCACACTCTAACGGCCGCATTTTAATTCCGATTTGGTCCAAATTTGGTACACACGTTGGTTGTATACGTCGCTAGGACGAGTTCGTTAGCCAACAAAAGCCAACAACTGGAAGCACGGTTTTTGACCTGAAGTAAAAGGTTTTTCGAACTAGAATAACACTTTTTTATAGTTTTATCTAAAGAAAAATGTAAGATATTAATCTGCACATTTAGTTTCTTTACACGACCTTATAGATCGCTTGGCCCCCCAAAATCGATCAAAACGTAAAATACCATAAAAGTACGCGATTCAAATCCACGTGGGGGATTTTACCTTGGGGGCATCTTCTAATCCGAGGTTCAACAGCCGAGTTTGTAATCTGTGAGCAAAGCGAAGCAGTCCATAACCCGAGGTCAAAAGGCTGAAGGGCAAACTCACTTTGCGAGTTTTTCCGCTGCGAGTGTAATGAAGGGGTGCGTGAGTCGAAGCTGGATGTTTAGGTGGAAAACAAATTTTACTAATATATTTTATTCAGTACACACTTTCCGCTATTTAGCACCTTCATGAGTAAATAAATTTCCCAAATGGTTGGTTGGAACACTAAAAAATGTAAACTTAATTTTGGAAATTCGTTCAACTCACGTCAGCGGTTCAGCTGGGCGGTCGAATTATTAATTGTAATTTATGCGCATGTTTTATTTAACTAAAGAGTAATAAGATTAAGCTTTAAGTAATTTATGAAAGAAAATATTTGCAATAGCAAAAAGTATTTTCACTAAATGTTTAGTAATATAATAAAATATTACAATTTAATAACTAAATACTTATTATACAGAATATTACTCAGAAATATAAATAAAATAATGGAAAAGTATTCATTAGGTCAGCGTAAACCGAAAGCCAACAAAGAGGTTCTAATTTGCGCAACTTTATTGGAAGTTTTAACTACAGCAAACAGGGCGACCAGAATAACATATGCGCCAAGAATGTTTCTTTGATTTCAATATTTCTAAAAACCTGTAGTGGCTTTGGTTTTACTTTGCTTGCATGTTAATTAATAAATAAGAAGGTGTAATGTGGAACTGTGATGCATTTATTATCCCAAGCTTGAAGGGTAGATGTAGAAAGGACGAATACGCAGAATTAATGTGGAGACTAAAGTCGTAAAATAGGGTAATGTATGCGGGGTGTAGGGAAGTTATTATTTCATTGCCTGCCTATAAACCTACTTTTGAATGTTATTTCCATGTCTTGCCTTCATTAACTTTACAACGAGTCTGCATAACGTATTTTGATTTATATTTTAAAATGAACTTCTTCGTCGTTGTGTACATTATATTATACAGGGTGTCCAAAACGTCCCCCCCTCTTAACTTTGTAACGGAATATCTTTATATGACAAAAGGAGATGAATTTCGGTGTACCCGACCATTTCGCCCTTTACCTAAAAATGGGGGTAATTCAAAAATCTTAAAAACAAACCCTCATCAAGAGAAACTTTATTTTAATGGGCTTTATAAATGAAGAAGAATGGCACAAATTAGTGGTCTTTATCTTAACTCTGTCGAAAATTGCGGCCATATTTGATTTAACAAGTAATGATTTGCAATCTCTCTAGTTTAACCATATTTAAGGCTGTTCCTTATTTTTGAACCAAGACTCAACCAAAATCCTTCTTAGAATGTAAAAGATAAAGTGGGAATTTCGTAATTCTATATCGAACAGATAAAAAACAACGTATTATATCACTAATAATAAATTGTTACTAAGAACGAGAAGTAAATGCGGTGAAATTTACCTCAAAAACAGTAAGCCTAATTTTAATAACTTTCATACTTCAAGAACACGTTAATTGTTTAACATCACGAATCAGTCAAATGATTGTAAATACATTTATAATTATTGTCTAAGTTAAAAATTTCAATAATATATTGAGTAATAAATTTTATTACCTTTATGGTTCCGTCATGTGACTATGCGTTGTCTTGTTACAAAGACGCGTTTCGGAGTCGAAACTCCATCATCAGTATATCACTCCGTAGAGGTCGTCAAAAAATGTCAGCAGTTAAAGTTAAAAATGAACCTCGACATTCATTATTAATGCTTGCTTTACGTTGGTCACTCTATGAGTTTTATAGTTTAACAAAACATATGACGTCAAATAGAGGTAACTGCAGATTGGTACTTAATACAATATAGATTTTGCATCATTCCCACCATTTAGAACATAAGCACCAGTCGCAAATAATTGGAATAAATGTGAAGTAGTGACTTGGTAAAGTCGATTACCCTCCAAAATAGGTATGAACGGAAAAGTGTAGCTCTAATTGTGCAGTGCTAAACTGTCGCTATCTGGCAGCGAATAATAGAACGTTTCTAGTGATGTTCAAAACGTTTACTCAACCATGATATATTATATATGTAGGGTATTGAATGTAGATTTTTACTTGGAAAAAAGTTCCTACGAGGAGAACTTTTTATAAACCTCTTTAGAATCTTATTACAAACAACATATTACAAAGTTCTCCACCAAAAGTGGTTGGAAATGTTTTGATAAACAAATTAAGTTGCAAAATTACAGTATTTTTGCAAATATTATTGAAAATATTTATTTTGGACAAAAACTGACTTCATTTTTGTAAAGTACAGAAAATTTCTCATAAAAAAGCCTATATAAACTTTTTTTCTAAAATCAAAACTGTAAGTTGCAGAATTATTTGTTTATAACTCGAAATATACCGTTAGGAGTGAAACATCTACTACGCGAGCAGCATCCCGGCCGCGCGCACTGCGCACTAATTTTGTTTTAACTTTTTAACTAATTGATAAATTTGAATGAGATTAACTGTAAATGAAAGGACAATACTTCAGTTATTGTAAATTCATATTTTCAAGTAAAAAAGTCTGTAAATAAATACAGTATGTATATGAAGTGGGACTCCAATTTTTTTATATTTTTAGTAAAATTAGTAAAAAGGCTCTCATTACCGTAATTTTGCTGATAAATATTTGAAATTTTCACCGTCTAGCTAATGTACAAAATGACGCCCTATTTATAAAAAATCTTAAAAGTTTAGTTTGATTTTACACAACCTCAAAAATGTGAAATTTTCATAAAAATGTTTTTTTGCATTTTATACTTAACTTCAACAAGCTATAAAATGAGTTTAAAGTACGATATACAATTTTTAGTGGCTTCTTTTTTAAAGTTTGAAATGTGTACTTTAGGATGAAATCAATATTATACTCGTAAAAACTGTATAAACACCTTTTGCTTCACAAATAAAATAAAATGCAAAAAATATTGTTTGAAATCCCAATATGCAGTTCAATTAAAGTAGAATAATTTTATTTAAACAATTGTTGGTATCCTATGTAATTCACTTTTATCTTGAGATTTGAAATAAAGTAAATTGAATGAAAAAAAGTTAGTACATATATATATAAGTTTTTGTAAAAGAATAATATTTTTTTGTACATAATTTCGAAATTTCGAAGAATCAATGGCATTAAGATTACATTTATAGTAATAAATATTCCAAAGTAAGTAGTAAAAAATAACATACACAGTTTTAATATTTGATGTAGTAAGAAGGAAACTGAAACATTTTATTGAACTATATATAGAGAGAAAGCGAGAGATAGACAATTATTAAAGAGCGTCTGCGTAGCTCTAGCTTGAAACGGCGGATAGAAGGGTAATAAACATCTGCCTGTTGCTCCAAAATCTAAAGAGGTATTTGTCTTCTTGTTTATCCGCCTTTCTTAGCTTTGTCTTTCTTTCGCACAAAGCTAAGAAAGGCGGATAAACAAGAAGACAAATGTTTCAAGCATCTTAGCGGAAATAAGAATAACAAATGCAGTGATTCTAAAGAGGTATATTATTATTATGATATTTTTACTTATGTGTGTGCACTGTGTATAACTGCTTACAACTAACGCATGTGAAAATTTGAAAGGAACCAGTGTAGTATTTTTAACGGCCATATTCCACAGTTGTGATCGTGATGCTTGCCTTAGCACAGTACCCAGAGATATTTTGATATTCAATTTATATAATTTCACTGTTTATTAATTCGTTATTTATTATTATTCTGTGCATTTTGTGACTGTATACTATAAATAATTTATTAAAGTTTGATGTTAAGATTTTGATTAAAAAGTACGTATAAGTAATAAGTATTCCACTTTTAGGCTCTTGATGCTTGTCTAAGCACAGTGCCAAGAGTTATTTTGATATTAAATTTCTATTTATTGACATTTTAAAATTGAGATATTTATTGGTGTTTTCTGTATTTCGTGACTTTGTATTCTTATACAGTTATTGAGTATTTATAAGTTTAAAGTTTGTTTTAAAATTGCATAGTTTATAAAAAATGAGGATAATAAGGTAATTAAATTTTTTAACATTAATTTATACTCTTGAAGGTTCATTATATGCTTAATAAACAACCGATAACGATTTTCAATAAAAAACAAGGAATTTTTTGCCAAAAAGAAAGTTTTACTATTAAAAAAAGTTTAACATTTTTTTACTGGTTAACATTTTCTATCTCGACGAAAAATTCAGTTTCTATGTTAATTACTTCTTTCGCATTATTTTAGCAATTTTCTATGTTAAATTGTTATAAATAAAAGATGTTTTTTATAATAATGGCAGCTATATTGAATTAGCCATTTTGAATTTCTCATATAAAAATGATTGTTTATGATTTTTCCACTAATGTTTTAATAATTTAAAGATAAAAATCTGTCTTTGTCCATTTTTCTGCTTTTTTTACTACATTTTTCAAAAACATGTTGAACAAATGGCAGCCATATTGGATTAACCATTTTGAATTTTAAATTTTTGACTTCAAATTCGGATTCAGCAACCTCAAAAACCTACTTATATAAATTTTAGTAAAGAAATATAATAATTTGCTAAGATTTTTTAATTTGTTTAAAACAAATTTGTTGGTTAAATAAATATCAACCAACCACAATTTCCAACCAATATCTTTTGGAGAACTTTTTATCTGAGGCCATTTATAAGCTAAACCATAAGAGTTTGATCAAATACAAGCTATACAATCTTTTTTCCAAATAATGCATGATTTGTGCTATAATAACTCCCCTAATGAGGCAAAAGATGAAACTCTTTTACCGTTATTTTTACAACTTTTAAATAAATAAATTGTTTGCCTTTTAAAAACAATTTAATCATTCCTACCGTATGAAATAAAACAAACACCACATTGTATAGCTCTAACTTTTAACCTACAATTTCGGATGTCAGAGAGATAATGACGTAAGCTGAGCCGAACGCCAGTAACTATGAAAGGCCATGGACTGCATTGAATATTCTGGATGTAGCAGACGTCAAAATCATTCTAATCACTGCGTCAAATCGCATCTTCCCTCTTTATTCTAAACTTATGTGATCTACCAGTTAGATCTGTGGCAATATTTCGTAGACATTTCCTTATTTGGACGTTGAATAATTAGGCCTAATTATTGCCGTAGTACTTTTCCGATAATTTATTAAATAAATTACTTAAAAAGAGAAAGTTTACTGATAAGAGAAAAACTATTAAACCACAAGACCAGGGGAAAGAATAGTAATATACATTTCAACATGTATTACATTCTAATAAATCAATTCACTATAACTGAGAAAAAGAAGAAATCCTATAAAAACAACATATTATGTGGGGAAGAGAAGGTGGCAAGTTTTATTCAAGATCGTTATTAGCCTACTGGTCCCTGAACACTACTTTTGTATGTGTAAAGTGTCGAAGAAAATGGTAAAACTAAGTACCATTCATCTCGTTTTTGAACTAACTCAAAGGAAAAAACTATTAGGGTATTTAAACTGGTTTTTGAATTTAAAACATTTGCCAGGTGTAAGATGATGCCAATAAAAACTACGGAATAGTCCAAGCGTTATTTAAAAACATTTTGAATGTATACACACTCCCTTTAACATATGTATTTTTCTTAACTTTGCTAGAATAATTACTTCTTTACTTCATTTATCCATTCTAATAAGTAAATTATTAATAGTATTATGCCAATGTTGAAAGTAGCATTGATTTTTTAAAAAGAAAGTGAATTATTAAAGATTTCAAATAATTTGCCATGTTATTAATGTAAGTTATTAATGTAAGGTTATAAATCCCACCAGTAAACGAGTTTAGGTAATATGTCTTAATAAATATGGAAGGTGTATACATGATCTGCCTTTCAATAAAGACAGGGTACACAGAATAAGAAGCAAATTGGTCGACAGCGATGTCACAAAAGATTTAGAGTAATTTGTATTTTACGCCTAGTGATTTCCAATGTGACACACCTCCTCATATTTCGAGACAATTTCACACCTCACCCTTTTATTTACACACGTTGACACAGATGGCTTAGTTTCAAGCTTCATTGATTTATACAACAGAGGCTCGATAAAGAGAAATGTGCTATTTTCCTGTTTTCTGTGCACATGATAGTATCTTAGGTAATTTTATAGTCGCTTTTTATAGTATATTTATAAGCACTTTTTTGTTTATCCAATAGCGAGTAATAATGCCTTCGATTGTGTTTCAATCTCAGGTCGTGAAAAATTTATAGTAATCAGTAAAGTTAGAGACTAATTCGATGACAGCGACACTTGAGCAACAACCAGCAAATGATAACTAACTTAACATAGCAATGAGCTACATACTATATTTGTAGTCTTCCGTATAAGGATACATGTTAGACGGTTTATAGATTTCATTTTATACTTTAGATTTAACATATAATTTAGTTTTCATTATATAGGTATCCAGGCTACGATAACCTGATCTGAAGTTTCTTCTCTAGCCAAAATAAACTAATGAGGACTAGGCCGCATACTATTTTTAACTACAAACCACAGTTTAAAATTCACCTCCACATACAAAATATTATATTGTAAATTTATTAAATATAAATAAGAGTGAAAGTTAAACAACAATAACAACATTTGTTTTTGTTAGACAAACTGTTTAAGCTTGTGTTGGATCTACACTGAAATACTATACAGGGTGGTTGTAAAATAACTCTTACCAGGTAAACAACAATGTCATATTTTAAATTATGTCTTTTAAATTAAATCAGTTTTAGGAAATGCGTAATTAAATCAAAGATGGCATGCTTCCAGTTTAAATCATCAATAATAAAATCAACGGCTTAAGTTAATGGTGTTTTAAAATATGTGAAGTATTAATTTAGGAAAATGTATGCCTTGAAACAAGTCATTATCATCCGCCTTGTTTCAAACAACACCAGATGGCATCGCAGCAGTAATTACAGTTTGGGGTTAATTTTAATTTAATATCGCCAAAACACACAATTTTAATTAAGAGTGGTGCTCATTTCCATAAAACTTGATATAATAATATTTCATGCCGTTATGAAACCGTGGATTTATTTTCAAGAAACGTTCAAATGGTGTTTGCAAGAAGAAGAAAATTAACACTGCAATTTATATTGTGTGTATGATCAGTACATTGACAAAAAAATATTTATTGCTCTTTATAAGCTAAAATAATGTTTAAACTGGCAAAATTAACTATATTTCCCTGTTCGTAGATGGAATTACACTCTATAAACTGACCCAGATTTAATTGGCACAGTACTTATTGATACCGGATGTTATAGTGGAATTCTTTTTTAAAACTTATAAATATGAATTGCGAATATAACCTACTTTGAGATAATGTAGTATAATATAATAAGTAAGGTTTTGATATTAATTACACTTAGAGATCGTAGTGTTTTTGGCTAAAGGTAAAATATAGTATTTTCTTGTATAATTTGTGCCTAGTAAATTGATTAGTTGAGAGTTCATTTTTATTTTTTAACAAGTAACTTTTTTGGGCCTAGAAATCTGTTTTATGACTAATAAATATAATCTCGTTAAATTCCCATGTCCAAGATATATTGTGTGTTATACAACCCAAGAAGTATGTAGGCCTACAAAACTGACAAAGTAATTATGTTAAATACTTGATTTTATCTGAAACCTTTCTATTTTGAACCCAGAACTCTACGAAAATGTATTTCTAAACTCAGAGTAATGCATTTCAAGTGAAAGAAATTTCAGATCCAAACATAGTGGTTATTTAAAAAGACTTCCAAAATATATTGTTTTGAACATAATTTCGATTTACTTTTTACCTTTTCAACATGTATTCTCTAAACTAAGAAAATTGGTTATGAAATAATTGTTTGTAGACTATTATCAATTATCGAACGCTCAGTTTGCAAAGTGGCGACGACATACGCTAAAGTTCGGAGTTCCAATCCTGTTATAGACGTTGGTTTTTCATTTGTTGTTTCAGTCATCGTGTTAGCTAGCACTACTGGCTTAACGAAAAGTCAAAAACACAAAGTTCTCTAAACGATTTTATAATAAGATCCAAAGTTTGTTTTATTTAGAATGTTGTGAAAAAGCAAGTGACCATACATAAAAGGTAACTTATTTGGAATGTAAAATTTTGGTCATGTATCCAACCGCTTAAAATTGGCTACAAAAAACTACAACTTAACATTTTCATTAGTAAATGGAAAACCCAAATTAAGAAATTGATATCAAGAAACTAAAGCGGCAATTTAACATACGCACAGCCACATAACAGAATGCTCTAAACAATTTTTGTCATTTTTTCAAGACTTGCTACAAAAGTAAAAAAACTCTTAACTTTAAATTTGATCAAGATAGTCAGAATACAAAATTATAAAAATTAACATCAATGGCAGTAAATTTTGGGAACCTGGACTAACATGAGTACACAAAACTTAATCTTTATAAAATATTAGCAACTGTGGCAAGTTTTTCCCTTCAGATTTCAGTCCCTTGATAACTCAATAATAAGCCTGTGTATAAACATGTCATGCTCTTTCCCAATAGAGATTTTACTACTACTGTTTTTTGAACCTGGCCTAACAAGCGCGCAAAACATACTTCCTATTTATAAAATAATAGCAACTGTGCCAGGTTTATCCCTTCGGGTTTCAGTCCCTTGATAACTTAAGAATAAGCGAGTGAATAAACATGTCATGAACTTTGACATTGAGATTTTACTACTATTGTTTTGTGAACCTGGCCTAACATGTG